>PITA01006196.1:71063-102614 GCA_004023965.1 Spilogale gracilis
TTTTTTTTTTTTTTTTTTTTTTTTTTTTTTTTTTTTTTTTTTTTTTTTTTTTTTTTTTTTGCAATGTGTTTGCCTGGTTTTGCTTTCAGGGTAATGCTAGTCACATAGAATGAGTTGCAAGTATTCTCTACTCTTAAATTTTCTGAAAGAGTGTGTAGAATGGGCATTATTTCTTTCTTAAATATTTGGTAAAACTCACCAGTGAAGTCATGTGGACCTGATGGTTCTTTATGGGAGGGTTTTAACTAAAATTTCAATCTCTTGGGCACCTGGGTGGCTCAGTGGGTTAAAGCCTTTGCCTTCAGTTCAGGTCATGATCTCAGGGTCCTGGGATCCAGGCCCATATCGGGCTCACTGCTTGGCAGGGAGCCTGCTTCCTCCTCTCTCTCTGCCTGCCTCTATGCCTACTTGTGATCTCTCTCTGTGTCAAATAAATAAATAAATAAATAAATAAATAAATAAATAAATAAAATCTTAAAAAAAAAATTTCAATCTCTTTAACAGATACAGGCTATTTACGTTTTCTATTTCTTCTTGAGTGAGCCTTGGTAATTTGTCCATCAATGAATTTGTCCATTTTTGCATTCCTACAAATATTCTTGAACTTTCTTATGGGGAAGTAGATTTGGGTCTTGTTTTTAAGGTTTATTGGGGTGTCCAGGTGGCTCGGTCGTTAAGCCTCTGCCTTCGGCTCAGGTCATGATCCTGGGTTCCCGGGATCCAGCCCCGCATTGAGCTCCCTGCTCAGTGGGAAGCCTGCTTCTCCCTCTCTCACTCCCCCTACTTGTGTTCCCTCTCTTGCTGTGTTTCTCTCTGTCAAATAAATAAATAAAAATCTTTTTTAAGAATTAAGGTTTGTCAGGCAGGATTGGAGCAGTGTTCAGTCTAACCAAATTATCCCTTACTACTGAGGCAAGAATCTTACGTGTACTTCACGTGACGCTCTGTGGAGCATGGTGTTTTCTGGTCTGGTTGGTGATAACGGATGCTATTCCAGGCTCTGTTGGGGCACCAGGCCATGCTACCTCTAGTCCTTTTGGGTAGTTCTTTCCTTGGCCTCAGGTAGTTTCCTCAGAATCACTCACTGATTTGTACTCAGCTATAGGAAACCCTCTGTGGATCTCCAGAGTCTTCTCTTTGTGAAGAGATCTCCTCTCCAGTAGTCTGTCCTGAAGACACTAGCTAGCTTAGTCACCCTTACTGACAATTTCATTTCCTCAGCTCAAAGGGTCTTTTGGGCTAGAATCCTTCTCTGGGCAGTGAACGGGGGCAGTCACCGGGCTCACATCATTTGATTCTTGTCTCTCAGGAATCATTGTTCTTTGCTGCCTGATGTCCAGTGCCTCCAAAACTATCCTTAATACATTGTCTATTTTGTGGTTGCTTCAGATGGGAAGGTAAATCTAGTTTCTGTCAGTATGTCTTGGCTGGAAGTGGAAGTCCTCTGAGTGAGTGGTTTTGTAACAATAACAATAGCAACACTTACTGAGTATTTTTTAAAAAGATTTTATTTATTTATTTGACAGAGAGAAACACAGCCAGAGAGAGAACACAAGCAGGGAGAGTGAGAGAGGGAGAAGCAGGCCTCCCACCGAGCAAGGAGCCCGATGTGGGACTCGATCCCAGGTCTCCGGGATCATGACCTGAGCTGAAGGCAGTCGCTTAACCAACTGAGCCACCCAGGCGCCCCTTACTGAGTATTTTTTGCCTGGATCGCCTAATTTAAAATTCTTCAGCAATCCTAATAGGGTTCTTCTATTATCCATAGGAGAGGAAAGTGAGGCACTGGGAGGTCAAGTGATTTTGTCAAGGTAACACAGCTTGGAAGACTAGCTCCAGGGTCAATACTTTAACTCCCTGTGCTATATTCTATGGGAGGATATTTGAATGGATGTGTGGGTAATGTACAGAACTATTCCAGAGAAAGGAATAAAACTTTGCTGGTGATAAGAGGGTTAATCAGGGTGGAGGGCAGATGGCATGGAGGGAGGGGGAAGTCTTCATCATAGAGGTGACACCGGATTCAGTTTTGAAATAATGAGCTTGCTTTGTGGACTAACCAAAGAAGAGCATCCCAGCCAAAACTTGTGTAAAAGTGCATAGATGTGAAAAAAATGAAAATATGTGTGACATATTGGAATGATAAGGAGTTTGGTGTTATTGGAGTTTAGAGGGAGAGGGTTTGACAGTAGATGAAGTTAGAGGAGTAGAGGCCAGATCACCGAGGGCCTTGAATGCCAGATTAATAGGGGGAAGCCATGAGAGGGTTAGGTAGGGGCTGGGGAAGGAATGCGGTTACCTCTGGTGGAGTATAGACAGGACTGGAGAGGGCAGAGGAGTGAGACCTGTGGAAAGGATGCTCCACTTGGTTAGGTGACAGAGATGCTGAGGCTTGTCCTGAGATACTAAGACAGGAGGGTGATACAGAGAAGGGCCAGGCATGCGGCATATTTAGAAGGCGGAAGCTACGGGACTCTGCAACTGATCGGAGAGGTGGGTGAGGAAGAAGGCGGAATCTGGTGGGGGTGTCGTTTGCTAAGATGCCCAAGAGAAGGAGGAACAGGTTTGGTGAAGATGGAAAGTGGAGCTAGTGCTTGCTGACTAACTGTTGGCTTTCTGAGGGTAGCTGCTCAGAGAGACGCTCATCAGTATGGGAGGAGGGTCAGGTGATTGACAGGGACTCTTCCGCTTTGAGCACTGGGATTCCTGAACTGTCAAAGCCCATTCAACTGATGCTACAAGTACTTTGAACTGGGTAATTCCCTAGTACAAAAGAGCATTTCTGTGTCTCTTAAGATGATATTCATATAGAATCTGCTGACTCAGGGCTTGGCACATGCAAAATGAGACTATGAAAACCCTACCCTAGTCACTTGCTGGGAAGCCCAGCTCATCACTTACTTTCCTGGGACCTCCAGTAAGCCCCTTCCTTGAGCCCCGGTTCTCCCTCTGTTAGGTGGGGGAGTGACTGAACCTCAGACTGATTGCGCATATCCAGTGAGTATTTGATGATGAAATGTTTTATTAACTGCAAACCTGATTAAACAAATGTGGCATTGTTATTTTTAATATGTCCTTTGTTTTAATACAAAGCAATGCACTCATATTAAGAATTCAAAGAATATAGGGATGTATAAAGAGTGAAAAAAAATCCCCACTCATTAGGTTATTTGAACACTAATGTGTATTCTTCCAGCTTTTTCCTACATGTGAACAAATGTACACTGTAATACAGTTCCTTTTCTTTAAAGAAATGAGATGATGCTACACGTTCCCTTCTTCAGCCTGACGTTTCCTCTGCGGCGTTTTATACATCTTTCCATGTCACTGCTGCAAAGTACTCTATTATATGGATGCACCATGACTTTTAAAGTCATTCCCCAATTGATGAACATATAGGTAGATCTTGTGTTTCTTTGTTTCAACAAATAATGCTCTCGGGTACCCCCTCATATGTAAGTATCTTTATACTCACTGTGCCAGCATTGCCTTCAGACAGATATCTTGAAGTGGAATTGCTGTATTCAAAGACATGTGCATTTACATTTTGACAGGTGAAGCCAAACACGAGGCTTTATTAGAAATGGTATGCTTAATTATGAGAGTAAACAGTGTTTTGTGATTGCCTTAGAAGTGAGCTTTCAAAGGCGTGGGGCGGGGGGGCTTTGCTTTGTGACTCCTGGCAACAGTGGGAGGGCGTGCGATTAGCTGTAACACATTCTGAAACCTGACAATTTGTAGGTATTTTATTTGTCACATTAATTAGGTTTATATTTATTTCGTCAAAGAATGGAGAAGATGCACATCACTCCTGGTATTGGTTTGCAAAGCTGGTACCCACATATGATCAGCAGGTGGCGCTAGCAGGAAGCGAGTACTACTCTCAGTGGAAATTTTTGTGAAGAGGGGAGGATGTGGGCTTGCTTTCCCCCCCGGTTAGCAGATGGCCAATAAAAAAATTCCTTGGAGTTTATTTTGCATATGGTCTTCCATCTGGGTATTTGAGAAAAGTACAGTTTTGTTATCAAAACAGTATTTATTATGGCGACGGAGTTTGTATTTCGTAGCAGAAGAATTTTTCAGTGAATAAAGCCAAAAACCTGTTCAATAATCTTTTGCGGTTTCTTGGAGGGAACCAGCAAGCATGGGGTTCTTCCATTTTCCTCTCCAGTTACCATCCTCAGTTTGCTTTTATTGATTCAGCTCCTCGAGGCTGAATGAAGTGCATTATTTGCAAAAACCCCAGAGAAAAATGGTCTTCACTGGGTTTAGGAACTAGGAAAATGTGGAGTTATAAGTGGGTCAGAGTCGAGGCAGAAAGAAAATCTGCAGTGGGAAGCATATATTCCTTGTCCTGATTCCATGCTTGTCATATAACCTTCTGGTGACTTGATTACTCCCACGGTTTTCCTGCACTGAGATGCTATGCCGATCTGGCTGACTTCGGGTCACCGGATGGCTGGCCAAGGGGATGGAGTTTCTGTGCTTTCACCTGCCTTGTAGAGCCCTGCCCCTCCCTGCAGTCGCAGCGGGCACCATTTTCCACCCCTTCTTCCAGGACATCCTTCCATAGTCAATTTTTTAGGTAGCACGGTCTCTCTTACCTCTGCATTTTGTACATACCTTTCCTTTGCCCAGAGCACTCGTCTTCATTGTCTGTGCCCTTTGCTATGTGCAAGACTGCCTAATTTCACCTGACTCATTTGGCTAATTCTGCAGACCCCTGTTTTCTCTTATTTTCTCCACAAACCTACTCTGCTCCGCAAGTCAGGGGCAAGTCCTCCACAGCGCCTTGTTTTTCTCTCTTCCTGCCACTTAAGCCAATTCACTGTAATCCTTTCTTTCCTACTTCAAGTCTCCCAAGGGCAGTGAGTGACCAGATGGGTCTTACTAGCACATTATCCTAGCTCATTATCCCAGTGCCTGGCACATAGTAGGAACTCAGGTGTATTTGCAATGTCTCTTGTGAGTTTAACCATCAAAACTTAGCTCCTTCGAGGCCAAGGGGGTCTGCATGACCAAGCCTGGCACTTTATAAGGGTGTGGGCCAGACTTGGGCCGTGGGGAGTTTACCAGAGTGCCATCCGGTGAGACGGCGGTTGGTCTGCTGCCCTTTCCCTGGTGATGCCTGACCCCCACCCACACACAGAGCTCTTACACATCTGCAGCTGGCTTGGAATACCTTCTGTTTATGCAGCATGGTCTCCCTGGAGGCTGGCACAGTGGCCCAGGGTTTTGGTGCATAACTAGTTGAAGACTTTAGACAGAAGCGAGGGGACTCCAGCTGTCAGAAGAAGGCAGATAATTCAGGACCGCCGGCTGGGACTCTGAAGGAGCTACGGTTTCACCTCTCCATCAGCTTCAAGTTTTGTTTTCTTTGTTGCCAAAAATAGAACTTCACCTCCTGCTTAGATACATCATGCTGCTCTTGTGCCCCCTGTGCCCCTTGCTTAACAGTTCGATTTGTTTGCTGAGAAAATGATAGCATCTGAAACCCAAGAGGCTGCCTCTCTCTGGGAAGGCATACTGAGGTCCTATTCATTAGGAAGGCCTTTTAAGTAGCCCAGGTGACAACTGGCATCTTTGCAGCTTCCGGAGTACATTTTATATACATAACCTCTGCTATCCGCACTCAATTTGAGGAGACACCATTATCTCGTTTGCAGATGAGGACATCGGGGTCAGAATCGGAGAGGCTTGCTCATGGTTCTACGTGACTCTGCCAAGGCCAGTGCATGCAGATTTCTGGCTTGGTGTAGCTCAAGTTTTTCCTAAGACTTAGGAAGTGCCAGATGCCAGTGATATGAAACAAGTTATATATATCCTGGCCCTCTGGAGTCCTTTAATGTGAAACAAAAGGCTGGACTGGAGTTACCTGGCCTGGGTTCAAGTTCTGCCCCCACCTCTTTCTGTTTTCCCCAGTGCAACTGAGATGTAACTGACATGTAACATGTAAGTGTAAGGTGTACGGTGGGATGATGATTTGACATCCGTATGTATTTTGAAGTGATTGCCACATAAGGTATAAGGTTAGTTAATACTCCCTTCACCAGACATAATTGCATTTTTGTGCGTGTGGTGGGAACATTTAAGGTCTACTTGCTTAGCAACTCTCAAGTACACATACAGTATTGTTAGCTCATGTTACCGTTTCTGTACATCAGATCCCATTTCTCCCACCTTCCAGCTCCTGGCAACTGCTATTCTACTCTCTGCTTCTATGTGTTGGGCTTTTATTTTTATTCCACATATAAATGAAATCATATAGTATTTGTCTTTCTTTGACTTATTTTACTTAGCATACTGCCCTCAAGGTCCATCCGTGTAAATGGCCCTATTTCCTTTTTTTATGACTGAATGACATTTCATTGTATGTATACACCACATTTGCTTTACCCATTCATCTGTCAGTGGACACCAAGCTTGTTTCCATATGTCAGTTATTGTGAATACTGCTGTAATAAATGTGGGGATCAAATACCTTTTAGAGGTAGTGATTTCATTTCCTTTGGGTGTTTGCCTAGAAGCAGGATTGCTGTCCGTTTAAATTTTTCATGGCACTTCCCTACTACCAGTAGTTCCATAGTGGCCACACCCGTTTGCATTCTCACTGGCAGGTGTGACGTGATGTCTCATTGTGGTTTTGATTTACATTTCCTGGCTGATGAGTGATGTAGAGCATCCTTTCATATTCCTGTTGGCCATTTATATTTCTTCTTCAGAAAAATGTCTGTTTGGGTCCTCTGCCCATTTTTTAATTGCTTTTTTTTTTTCTATTTGAATTGTATAAGTTTCTCATATAATTTGGGTACTAACCCCTTATATGCTCTATGGTTTGCAAATATTTTCTCCCAATCTATAGTTTGCCTCTTTCATTTTGTTGACTGTTTCTTTCCCGGTGGAGAAGTTTTTTAGTTTGATGAAGCCCCACCTGTTGGTTTGGGCTTGTGTTGCTTGTATTTTGGGTGCCATATCCTGGCGCCCCCTCTTCGGGGGCTGTGGGATCCTGTCCAAGTCATCTCTCCCCTCCCCCGAGCCTTCGGTGCTTCCTCTGCAAATAGTGAAGATTGTATAGCATCACTAAGGTCCCTTCCACCGCTAGTCTTTTGTGATTCTGTGAATTTGGCTTTCCTGGATGTCCATAAAATCCCCACTGGAGTTAAAATTCTGCACAGATTCTGCTCCAGGGTTTCAGTTGGAGCACAAAGGGCCTTGTGTAATCAGGCTTCTTGCTAATGCCTGGTCAGTGTAGCCCCGGCTTAGGGAAGTGTGGAGATGGGAGAGGAAGGCCACAATAGGGCAGCCTCCTCACCTCTGCCTACCCCCACCCCCACCCCCACTCCCAGGAGGGTAACTGAAGCCACATCTGGCACATTCCTTCCAGAGTAGTCCTGTGGGGTTGTTGGTTGGCTGAGACTAGCAAAGATTGGCGGAGCCCATTCAGAAAGATTCACATCTGAGTACCTTCTGCCATATCTTGACTGTTTCTTTTGCCAGGACTTCTCTCCCTGTGCTCGTTCACTTGACAAACTCATAAGGTCTCCCTGCATCAGAGTTGATGTCACCAAATCTAAAAAGACCTTTTCTGATGCCCTGCTCTCCCACTGCACCTCCCACTCCCCTGCACCCAGACCCAGGGGCAGCTCCTCTGGGCCCAAATTCTACACTTTCCTTCAATTATAGGACCCCAAAGCACAGTACTTTCTTTTCAGTGTTCCTGGTTGAAAGGTAGTGAGTCAAGAGTTTGGAGTCAGTATAGACCGCAAAGGTTAAAATCTGTTTTAGAAACTACTTTCTAAGTGTGTACCTCGGGGAAATGATTTAATTACTCTGAGCTTCCATTTCTTCACTTGTAGCACCACGGGGCCGCAAGGAGAATCACACTGTGTCCCTCAGTGCGTGGACATTTACGTATCTGTTTTTCTGCTGGACTGGGGGCTCTGGGAAGGAGCCAGAACCTGGTCAGAGGTCATCTCCGTCTCCCCACTGCCCAGCACAAAGGGGACCCTCAGGCATCTGTGTGAGACGCATGACTATTGAGAGCAGTTTTGCAGTCTTCAATGGGCATTCAAGCCAGCCCTAAGATTGCTTAAAGAGACTATTCTAGGTGTTGCTGGCTTATTAGATATGTGGAAATGGACTTATTTTAATTTTTCATAAAAACCTAATCTCGAGACTGATTATCTCACTATTTGGTGAGAGATCATTTAGGAGAGGAAAAAAGTGAAGACTTCTTTTTGAATGGTATCCCAGCTTGGCTTAATTTTTTCCCTCTTAGATATTTTTTCCCCTCAGAGACAGCCCTGTGCAGTAATACTTTGCAAGAGTAGAAGCTCTTTTAATTTCCTAAACTTCCATTTGGCCCCAAATACATTTAGTGTTTTAAATCACAGCTGTTATAATCTTGCTCCTTTGCGGTACTGATTTATTATGTGGAATTGTGAGATGAATGTGATCATTAGAGAGCCACTGCCTTGATGTGCTTTCCCCCTCTAACGGCAAAGCTTTTAAAAAGAAAAAGTGAAAGAGGTAAACATTTTTCTGGGAGACTATTCTAAAGGTCAAGAAAGCCCTGCTTCCCAAAGCGAGTTAAAGGTCACTGTTCACCCTTCAGTTTTTGTCCTTTCATTTCATTCGGCAAAAGTTCTTAGTGATGTCGCCTTAGTCACTTGAGGACACATCTAATTTTCCCCCCAGAAAATAGGGGCCCCAATCTTCGGTGCCTGTTTCAAAAGGAAATTATGAAAATTGCTTTGCCTGTGCCTCCTCTCCTCGTCTCCAAAGAAACAGAGTGATCCCTGCAACTGTTTCTTGTTCGGTTTCTTTTCTGTGTCGTTGCCTTTCACAGGAGCTGTTTCAGGGAAGCAAGGCAGAGGAGAGATTCAGGGTGAGCAGGACGCAGGGATTGGATCCTTCGGCTCGTTAATGAACTCATTCTCTCATCCTTTCTTGCCCCCCAATCACAAACCCCCTCTTTCACCTCCTTTTGAAACTCACCCCACATGTTTCTGGAAGAATTAGAAGACAAGAATAAAAGGATTTGTTTGGCTAGACCTGACTAGTAATAGCGCTTCTCCGTCCTTTTGGACCTAATGGCCCCCTTCCGTTTTCCTTTTTATTTTGATGTAATTTCAGACTTACTGAAAAATTGTAAGAATAATGCAAAGAATTTCTACACACCCTTGACTCAGATAACCCCAAATGTTAACATTTTACCACATTTAATTTCTCCCTCCCTCCCTTTCCCCTTTTTGAGAGCACGTTGCATACATGATGCCCCTGTACCCGGAAACACTTCCGTGTGTGTTTTCTAAATAAAACATTGTCCTTCATAACCACAAAATCATGAAATTAACATTGACCCCATGCTCCTCTCTAAGCTAATCATACTCAGAATGGATCCAGATTTTGACAATTATCCCAATACTGTATAGTGAAAGGACCAGATCAGGTTGTTGTGTCTCTCGAGCCTCTTGTAATCAGGAAGAACATTCTAGTCTTTCTTGGTGTTTCATGACATTGGTATTTTTGATGCATACAGTCAGCAGTCTGCCCCTCAATTTGGGTTTGTCTGGGGTTTCCTCATTATTAGCTTCAAGATCAGCATTTTGGCAGGAACAGCCCTGAAGCAGGGTCATGTCTTTCTCAGGGCTCTCATCCGGAGGCACATGTCAACGTGTCTTCTTACTGGTGATGTTCACTTTAATCATTTGGTTAAAGTGGTATCTGCCAGATTTCCACTGAAAAATTACTATTTTCCCTTTCTGAATTAATAAGTACCTTGTGGGAAGATACTTTAAGACTGTATGATATCCGTTACTCCTCAGATTTTCACCCTCTCATTTGAACCTCTGTTAGTGATGCTTGCCTGAATCATTTATTATTGTGATGGTTGCCACATGATGATTAGCTAACCCCATCGTTCCTTCTATATTTGTTAGTTGAGTTTCTATTGCGAGGGAGAACGTTGTCTTCCCATATATTTATTGGTGGAGGTATGCATGTATGTTAGGGTGGACTCGTGGATTCTTATTTTATCCAGTGGATTATAATCCTTTACTATCATTATTTATCTCGATGCTCAAATTATCCAGGATTTGGCCAGTGGAGTCCTGTGTCCTTTTAGCAGTTCCTCCTCTTCTGTGAGCACTCTCTTCCTTTTGCCACAACAAGATGTTCCAGGCTTTTCTTATCTTTTCCCTGACCTAGCCTTGGAATCAGTCAACTCCCCAAGAATCCCTAGTTTCTTTTGGTGGGTAGGAAGTGTGCTCATTGCTACCAGGTATTATTCCAAAGCCCTCCCTTTTATAAAAGGTATTTTGTGGTATCATCTTTACTATCCTGAAGTGAAACATAATCCACCTACACACATAGTTTAAAAACAAAACAGCCCCGAAAGTGTTCTCTAAAAGGGAAAGTAAGGGGGAAATGTATACATTTCAGTAAGTGAGTGCTTTAGCACAATTACACTGAAAGATGTAATAAAGAAATCAAGTGCTTGTACCCACCTCGAAGGAATAGCTTTGGATATAAGTAAAGTAAGACAATTTGATCAAACATTCTGGTGTCTTTCTGTCTCTTGATAGATAGATAGACAGCATAAGCTACCACACCATCAGTAAGGTGATGCTTTAGAAATATTGAACAACTCTTGATAAAATTCCAGGGAAAGAAAGGGCAAAGTATCATTTTCTTTCTGTTTACATGATTACTGCAGCCCTGGACAATTGTAAGACTCAAATCACAGAGACGATTCTTTTTGTTTGTTTGTGGCACAGGGTTGGGTTCTAGGCTCGCTTCATGTTCTCTACACACGGGTCTCTGACTTCACGAAGGTGTGACAGACACGTACACAGCTGGGGGTCTGCCGATCAGGCCGCTGCCCACCGAGTGCCAGCAGTGCTCTCCATTCACTGCAACAAGCAAAAACACTCCCGAGGAATTTCCAGAACCCTCCCTAGGTGGCAGCACTAGCCCCTCGAGAACCGCTGATCCATCTCTATGGGGCGGAACTATTCCATCGCTCTTCCTTGAAGAAACACAAATGCTGTTATATTGCTCAAAGGTGTTTAATTTTTAACACTTTTCAGAATTATGTCTAACATTACAGGTTTCCCAGACTCCCATTTTACTTTTGGAATGAGGATGACCCCGCTCTGTCTCTCTGCCCGGGTAGGGAAGCAGCCTCAAGTCATGCCTGGGGTAGCCTGAGCTTGCACGCAGGGAAGGTGACTGCACTGGGCAGGACGGTTGTGACCTGTCGCAGCACAGTGCCATCCTGCAGGCAGTCTTGTCATGACCCTGTTCTCCAAAGAGCATATGGAAAGATCCCTGGGAACCTCCACTGTACAAGGGAGGAAACTGAGGCCCAGAGAGGAGATAGACTTGGCCATGTCACCTGTGAGTCAGAGATACTAATTAGGCCTAGAGCTAAAGAAGTACCAAAGACCAGAGAGACTCGAGAGAATATCCAGGCCACTGTTTTCTGGATGAATCCCCTCCACACCTGAATAGGTGCCTAGGCTCCAGCCTGCACTTGATCATTCTCAAGAATGAACAATTTAATATTTTCCTTGGCAGTTCATTCCACCAAGGACTGTTCTAAATTTTTTTAGAGATTTTATTTATTTATTTGACAGAGAGAAACACAGCTAGAGAGCGAACACAAGCAGGGGGAGTGAGAGAGGGAGAAGCAGGCTTCCCACCAAGCAGGGAGCCCGATGTGGGGATCGAACCCAGTACTCCAGGATCATGACCTGAGCTGAAGGCAGCTGTTTAATGACTGAGCCACCCAGGTGCCCCCGTTCTAAATTTTTCAATCATTCCCGAGTTGAGACCTTTCCACCTATATCTCATCTTCTCTTTCCCATTCCCCACTGGGTGTGGCCCGGCACTGTTGGTCCCACAGAACATATATGTTCCCTGTAGACCCAATGACAGCAGGAATCTCAGGAATCTCAAAGTTGTATGCCTGTGTCCTGAGCTTTCTTAGCTGTAGGCTTTGACATTGTACTTGACATTGAGATGGTGTGATGAACAAGCCTGAGTTCTTATCCTTATGAAGCTTTTACTGTAGTAGGAAAGCCATTACTACACAAGTACTAGGCACGAGGTAATGTGAAATACCCTTACTTCCTTTTCCAAAGCGGTATAGACAAAAGAGGCTGGGTTCTGGAACCAGCCACACTTGTGCAGATGCTGTCCACAGCTGCACGTGTGGCCTTGTGTTATTCTTTGCTTCCTGCTCTGAGCTTTGTTTCCTCCTCTGTAAAACTGGTGGCAGATGAGGACTCCGTATAGTGTTAAACAAGAACGCGCTGAAGCATCTACCTGCGATGCTCAATGTGTCGTCATTTCTTCCTCTCGCTCTTTTATTCCCCCAGTGTGACATGTTTGAAGAAACTTCTATTTGGAAAGGGCTTACAGCTCAGAATAAAATGATTTATCGGAGTAAATTCACTCAGATTTACCTCTGCTGATCTCAAACCCCACCCTTTGTTAGATAACCAGGGGATTCTTGAAAAATTATATGGACAAAACACCAACGAAGAGACTGTGCCCATTTGAATCCAAGGGGAAGGCAAAATAGTAACTTATCTCTCAGGTTAATTGTTGCATGTTTAATGTTAAAATATGTATTGACTAGTGTCAGTATTGACAAAGATCGCCATATCACTGTCTTATATATAGAAATTATAATCAGCCGACCTTACTAGTCTGAATATATGTGAGCTGCTGGTGTTCTCCAAGAACATTATTAAGGTTTAAAGAGTGTTCTCTGGTCATGCAAGTGTGGAATATGCTGGACCAGAGAGCTTTGTTATAATCCCCATTTGATGGATGAAGATACTGGCGTCATGATGTTAACAAGCACCCAACTAGTTCTTGTACATCTCTCTCTGTGGCTGCTTGGTTTATGGGATTCTGTCCCGATGTCTTGAAGGCTCTCCATTTGTAGTTGCCACATAACCAGCCAGTCTTTCTGGGTCATAGGTGATGTCTTCCCTAGCGAGGGTGAGCTTCCCAGGGTCAGTGTTAGGGGATCGCTTAGCTGAGTGTCCAAGGAATGTAGGTGTGCTCCCAGGCATGGGGAAATGCTGCCTTCTGCCAAATGAGGACACACCACAGAGCTGTGTGGTACTGAGAGGAGAATCAACAATTCCATAAACAGAACCATCTAGCTGAGTGCTCTTCTCCATGTTTATTTTCCTTCTGCTCTCCTTGAGTCATTAATAACAGTCTTTTAGAGCTTGGTCCCATCTGGGCTGTGGGCAAGTAAGGAAAGAGTTGGAGCCCAGGCTTGGTTCAGGGCATTAACAGGGATTAAGCTCCTTTCCTCTTCTAAGTCCATTGTGATGGAGACAGTGACTTGAGAGCTGTCCCCCAAGGGAAGTAGATTTGGAGGGAACAGTCAAGAGAGCCTGTTCCCACACAGAGTGGCCTCCAATGCCCCCTCTTGGATTTATTAAAGAAGCAGAGAAGTTTCCTTACATGTGACCACTGAGGTCAGGAAGGGGATGCTGGGCCAACAGTGAGCCCATTGAGAGTAGGCAAAGGTCTTGTTCAGTGGCCACCTGCTACCATTGAACTAAAGGAAGGTGGGGGAAATAGTGTTTATTCAAGGAAAAGTGGCTTATAAAGCAAGCCTTTTGTGGCACGGTAGGAGTTCCCTTGTAGAACTCAGCCCAGCTTGGCTTCCAACCAGCACACTCATTTGGAACACCACAGAGCTTCACGGTGATCAAAGGCACGCAAAAGTAATTCCTACTTGTCAACACCTTCGTGCTCCTTGAAATTTAAAGCAGCAGTTGAAATCCGGAGGCTTGCAGGAGATCCTGTTCTCACTCTCCTAGTGTAAATGGTCAGGCTACTGACTGACGAGTTCCCAAAAGGGCGCTTGGCTGCCAGGCCAGGTTCTCAGAGGGGATTGATTTCTTGGCTTGTCGGTTTATATCCAGCGCTTTTCTGGGAGCGATCAGAGCTCTCGCCCAGGAGCCCCAGCGCTGCACTGCTGTCCTGCCCGCCCAGTGACCTTGAGCCAGGCAGACCCAGCATCGAGCCAGGCCATTGGTTCGCAGGGTAGCAAGGATCCAGGTTCATGGCCCTGTCCCCAGGGTCATCTCAGACCTCCCTACCTGGCCCCCACTCTTTACTATCCCTGCCCTCCTGACATGTGATCCACCGCTGACTTCTCTGGACCTCAGATCCCTTATTGGTAACATTACTAAAAATAGTGTCACACATATGCACAGAGAACAAAACAAAAAGTAAAATCATTTGGGGCAAAATGGGCAAAGGGGAGTCAAAAAGTATAAACTTCCAGTTATAAGTAATGTATAGCATGATTGCTATAGTTAATAATATTGTATTGTATGTTTAAAATTTGCTAAGAGAGTAAATCTTAAAATTCTCATCTCATCTCATTTTTCTTAAAAATTGTGTAGCTATAAAAAACTGTGTAGCTATGTGTGGTGATGGATATTAACCAGGCCTACTATGGTGATCACTTTGTAATATATACATATATTGAATGGTTATGTTGTACATCTGGAACTAATAGAATGTTATATGTCAATTACGTCTCACTGAAATATATCTGACTAAGAGGTGATAGCCAATAAACTGGAAGTCTGCCCCCCCAATAATAATAGCAGACATTTAGGTAGCACTTAGTACATGCCCAGCACCATTCTTTTAAAATTTATTTTTAAAATTATTTCTTTTTAATTTAAATTCGATTAGTCAACATGTAGTACATCATTAGTTTCAGATGTAGAGTTCAACAATTCATCATTAGCATCTAACACCCAGTGCTCATCACATCCTGTGTCCTTTCTAATGCCTGTCACCCAGGTGTCCCATCCCCTCACCCACTTCCCTTCTAACAACCCTCAGTTTGTTTCCTATGATGAAGAGTCTCTCATGGTTTGTCTCCCTCTCTGATTACTTCCCATTCAGTTTTCCCTTCCTTCCCCTGTGATCCTCTGTGCTGTTTCTTATATTCCACATATGAGTGAAACCATATGGTAATTGTCTTTCTCCGATTGACTTATTTCACTCAGCATAATACCCTCTGGTTCCACCCATGCCAATATAAATGGTAAGAGTTCATCCATTCTGATGGCGTGCATGCGCGCGCGCACGCGTGCGCGTGTGTGTATGTGTGTGTGCCACATTTTCATCCATACACCTGATGATGGACATCTGGGCTCTTTCCATAGTTTGACTATTGCGGACACTGCTGCTATGAACACTGGGGTGCAGGTGCCCCTCAGATCACTGCATTTGTGTCTTTTGGGCAAGTACCTGTAGTACAATTCCTGGGTCATAGGGCAGCTCTGTTTTTAACTTCCTGAATAACCTCCATACTGTTTTCCAGAGTGGCTGCTCCAGCTTGCATTCCCACCAAGAGTGCAAGAGGGTTCCCCTTTCTCTGCATCATCACTAATATTTGTTGTTTCCTGACTTGTTCATTTTTGCCCTTCTGACCAGCGTGAGGTGGTATCTCATTGTGGCTTTGATATGTATTTCCTTGAGGTGAAGGGATGTGGAGCATTTTTTCATGTGTCTGTTGGCCATTTGTAGGTCTTCTTTGGAGAAATGTCTGTTCATGTCCTCCACCCTTTCTTGACTGGATTATTTGTTTTTTGGGGTGTTGAGTTTGATAAGTTCTTTATAGATCTTGGATACTAACCCTTTATCTGATACATCATTTGCAAATATGTTCTCCCATTCTGTAGGTTCCCTCTTAGTCCTGTTGACTGTTTCCTTGCCAGCACCACTTTTTAAAAGAGCTTCACATATATTAACTCATTCAGACATCTCTTGTGAGGTAGATATATTGTTTCCATTACATCCATGAAAAAAACTGAGACAGAGAATTTAGGTGTTTTGCCAAAAATATATACATATTTAATAAACAAAAAGGAAAAATCCATATCGGTAGATGCTATGAAGATTAAGTAAAATAATGACTATGATGCAGATGAATTGTAGATGTTTATACATGGTTATTATGTATTATTGTTAATTACATCCTGAAATTTTAAGCTGTGAGCCTTCCTCTCGGATCTGGTATATGACAGATGATGTGATTTAGCAGCCTTGGGGAATTTGGATATGCACCGGTGTTCAGATCCTGGCCCCCTAGTGTACAACCGTCTGACGTTGGAGGAACACCTGACCCACTAAGTCCCATTTCCTCCCCAGGGATGGAGGGGGCTGCGACAGTGTTACACTGGGCCAAATGAAATTGCCAATATCCATATTGCTGTTTTCGACCTATAAAAATGGTGATTTCTTCTGGCTCGCCCTTTAACGTCTCCCTTGTCGGGTTGCTTGTAAGGAGTGAAAATAACCTGTGGGAAACCCCCAGAACAGAGGCTGTGTCGCAGCTCCTCCAGGCACTGAGGAAGCTGTTGCAGCGGTAGCAGGGGAGGGGGGCTGAGAGCAGCAGAGGACAGTCAGATGTGTTAGGAGGTAGAAATGTCAGAATCTGGGGATCAGACAGGGCCGGTGAAGTGCAGGAAGGTGGAAGCCAGGTTGACTCCCAGATTTCTGGCTCGGGGACACGGGCGGATGGTGGTGCTATTTACTGATATGGGGACACAGGAGCAATAGATTTGATGAAAGAGACAATGAATTTAGTTTTGGCCGAGTCAAATTTTTGATGCCTATGGGGATGTCTAATTATGTGGGTCTGGAGCCCAAGAGAGAGTTGTATGCCAGAGAAGAGAGTGGGGAGCCAGCTGCGTTCAGAGTACTTTCACTGAAGTCCTGGGAGGGGTCCCAGAATTCACACTGGAAGTCTTGCTCCCTGTCGTCCCAGACAAAAGAGTAACAACATCGAACAAGGGAAGACAGGGGCCGGGCTGGGTTCCGACTTGCGTTTGTTGTGTCCACTCCATGCAAGACTCCATGCTGGGTGGGGGGCAGAGGAGGGCGGCGGGGAGGGAAGCTGTTTTCGCGGCCTTTAAGGATTTGGCAGTTGAGTTAACTCAGCCCCTTTTTTGTAGGACTGAGAGTATGGGGAAAAGCTCTAGTTACAAAGCCTAACAGTAAAAATGCTCTCACGCGTCCCGTTGGGTTAGATCTCATGTGTGCGTGGAACGTGAGTAGCTCAGTGCTTGGTACTGATCACCACGGCACATGGGACCATTCCGGCCCAAAGAGCATCAGAGCCAGGGCTCCCGGCTTGAATGTGGCAAAATTCCACTCTGAAAATGTTGTTGTTTTAAGTTCAAGGTGTAACGTAGGGTAAGAATGCAAGCGATATAAGGACCATGGTGTTGGGGACAAGGAAAAGCTAGGGCTGGTGATCTGAAGTGCTTTCGATTTTAATGTGGTCATAGACGTTTGGAGGTGAGCTGACGATTCTGCAGCCGGTTCATTAGCAGGAACCCCTCAGTATTGAAAAACGAGTTCAGCTGGAAGGGGCGCTTACTCAGTCATCAGGTGTTGTGTTCCACGTGGGATCAGCTATGATGCCTTCTGGGGTCTCGGGAAGAGACTGTGAGGAAGAGGGGGGTAGGAGAGTGGGGCTCATGGGGCCAGGGAATCACACGAGGCTCCGGGCTGGACTGTGCTGGGGTGAGTGTGAGGCCACTATGGGAGGGGAGCGGGGGACAACCGAGGGTCAGGACACAGGCGAGTCCCTGGGGACTGTGCTGCAGGACGGCAGAGTGAGTGTTAAGCTCTAGCCAAGCAGGTCAGGGAAGAGCCGCGGGATGACATCCAGAGGATGGTCAGGAGACCAGGACAGAATAATAAAAAATAAAGTAAAATGAAACCCAAAGTAGTACTATAAAAAATAATCGTGTGTTAAATAGAAATCCGGATAGTATTTAATCCTCACAGCAGCCCCGGGACCTAGGCACTGTTCTTCCTGTCTTCTGGTGGGGATACTGAAGACACGCGGGCTGGCTCAGCTTGCAAGCGGCCAGGCTGAGATTTGAACCCAGGTCTGTCTGACTCGAAAGCCTACGCCCTCGGCTCTGCTGTTCCCCCCAGACATTCAGGTATGAGGGCCTGGTGGTGTGGCCAAGGGGAGCCCTCCTGTGCTCAGGCCCGGTAAGCCTGGTCAGAGCCTGGTCAGGGAATTCGGGAGAGATGAGGGGCCTGGCTGGTGAGCCGGCTGTCCTCGTGTCCTTTCTCCCAGTGCTGAGGGGAGACCTGAGAGGAAAATGGCCAGTCTCACAACATGACTGGTTCCTTCCTATTAAGCAAGTTTTATAGTCCCAGGTGTGTTCTAGAGTGGCTCTTTGATTGCTCACTAATGATGGCTAGATTATGGCCCACATAAAGTTGCTGCTCACTAAGGGTGGGATCCATTAAATTGCCTTGACAAGAGGCTGGACTGGGGGGAGTTCTGTGGAGAGGCTCCTCTCAGTCTTCATGATCATCGGCACCCGCTTCCGGGAGCGGCTGTGGTGCTGTGTCTGCCTCCCGCATGCCCCAGGAGCATCTGCAAGAGACTCGGCGGCGCGGGCCCGGGATGCCGCTCCAGGCCGCCTTCCCGCCGGGCCGCCGCGGGCTCCGTTCTCTCCGGGCCTCCCATTCCTCCGTCTCCCTAGAAGGGAGGCTTGAAACGGAACACGGCGGTCACTCTGAAAAGCATCCAAATATACTATAAGACCAAACAAATGTTGTGTTATTATTCAGAGCAAGGAGAGAGAACTTATTTCCAGGTTCTCTTCTGAAAGACCGCTTCAGATGATGAATCAATTGTAGTGAAAAGAACTATGGGTTAGAAATCTGAAGATTTTAGGTTTCGGGTCAGGCTCTGCCACTAGTTGTATGGCCTTGGGCAAGTCTCCAGTTTCTGTGTGTGTGTGTGTGTGTGTGTGTGCATGCGTGCGTGCGTGTGCACACTCACACACCCACGTACATTTGAGAGAATTCCTTCCCGTACCCGGGTGGGCTCGGGTGGCTGTGTGGAATCCCGCTTCTCACACCGACAAGCCCCAGCCAGAGCAAAATGAGCCCTGCCCTGTGTGCCTATTACTTGTCTTCCTACATCTATCTCCTTTCTTACTTTGCTTGTTAAACCAAAGTCCCCTCATGTTAACTGCTTTGAGTTTTCCCAAAGAATGTAGCTGTCATGGAAAGATCACAGGCTTTCTTTTTTTTTTTTTTTTTAAAGATTTTATTTATTTGACAGCGAGAAACACAGCGAGAGAGGGAACACAAGCAGGGGGAGTGAGAGAGGGAGAAGCAGGCTTCCCGCCGAGCAGGGAGCCCGATGTGGGACTCGATCCCGGGTCTCCGGGATCATGACCTGAGCCGAAGGCAGTCGCTTAACCAACTGAACCACCCAGGCGTCCCAAGATCACAGGCTTTCTGAATCTTCAACTTGGTTTCAAGTCACTTCACTGCTCCTCATCTGTGTGACTTTGGCCTGGGGCTCCACCTCTCGGAGCCTCTATTTCCCCGCAGGATCGTTGTGAGCCTTCAGTAGATGGTGACTCCAAAGCTCATAGCACAGAATGTGTGTTTCACCAATGGTAGTTTAGAGGAAAGTAACTTATTAAAGTAATTTCATTGCTACAGGAGAAGTCTTCTTATCTGGCAATCTCTCAGCTGTGTATCTGTTAAGTAATGTTCCTGCAGTTCAGAAATGCCGTCAAGCTTCTTAATGGTATTTTGTAAAATATTTATAGTGAGTGTCCACCCTACTACATACGGGGAATAGCGACTAAAATAAGGCATGGTCTTTATCTTCAACAAACATGGTGTCAAGTGGGAGAGACAGAACAATAAATGGTAATCATAGTCCCCCGTATGTTTGCTCTAGAACTTTATATTCTTACCTGTCCTCACAACAACCCTATGGCACAAGCTCTACTATGACTCCCATTTCGCACATGAGCAAACTGAAACACAGAGAGGTATGGAAATTGTGGAGGTAGCAGCAGTGCTGGGCTTTGTAGCCCTGCAGGCCGTTGGCTGTCATGTCCATGTTCTTAGCTTTCCTAATTCACAGTACTTGAGTATGTCGCTGTAATGCAAGATCGCTTTCAACCTAAAGACATGTAAGTGGTTATAACGTGATAGAGATGTGCTGTAAAAAGATGAGCAGCCATGGGAGCACAGCGGACCAGAGTGCCCATTCCGCCTGGAGGGTTGCAAGCCAGAGAAGGATTCTCAGAGGGTACCTCTGAGTGGGCCTTAGAGGCTGAGTAGGAGTTCTGCAGGCAAAGAGGGGTGGGGTGGGTGGAGAGGGTTGAAAGCATTGTTAAGGTGTAGTGACCAGAAAGCAAAGGGGGTCAGAGGGAAGGGAGGGGGAGGACCTGAGGCTGTGTCTCTGGCAGGCTAGTTGCCCAAGAAGGAGGCCCTTGAAGCCATGCCCAGGATTTGCACATGAGTGGCCTACTACCACTCCTGGGGACTCATTCATGATACTTTTTCTAAACTGTTCAAGTAAACCGAGGATACTCATCAGTGATAAAAGGAACGGAAGTTTTTGCATTTGTTTTTTTAATTTGGCACCTAAGTTTTCATAACTGGAACTCTTCAAAAGTGAGGGAGTGGCGAGATGTGTGCCCAGGTAGAGGCGGGTGCTACTCTTGCCGAGGGGCCCGCGGCCGTCCTGCTAACCACCGGCTGGAGAGGCTTGTCTGGATCGCTGTCCTCCAGTTCAAGATATTCCACGTCTGAGTTTAAAATCAGAGTCTTGAGTCTCACCTCTGTCACACAGCAGTTCTTACTTTTGCTGACACCTTCAGAAGTTACTGCGAGTCAAAATGAGCCCTTTGTCTGAGATGCTGGACAACGAGGTCCAGTTCCGATGAGCTGTCACATTTCCGGTGGCTGTGGAGCCTCCAGCTGTGTGCACTCTAGCCCCCTCCCCCATTTACCCCTGGCCTCCCCAAGATCTCTCTCTCCTCTGTCCTCCCCTGTGAATATAACCACCATCACCTAGATATTTGGGAGCTCTCCTGGTGCTCCTCTCTCCCTCACCTCATCACCCAGTTCTGTTGATTTTTTTTTTAAGATTTTATTTATTTGACAGAGAGAAACACAGCCAGAGAACGAAAACAAGCAGCAGGAGGGAGAGGGAGAAGCAGGCTTTCCGCCCGGGACTCCAGGATCATGACCTGAGCTGAAGGCAGAGGCTTAACCACTGAACCACCCAGGTGCCCCAGTTCTGTTGATTTTGCCTCCAAAGTATTCTCAAACCTGCCTCCTCCCTCCTCACCCCAGTTCACCTCTTTCTCTCTGTCCCCAGTCCCTGTCCTCAGGCTCTGCCCCCAGGCTCTGCCCCCTTCAGGCCCTTTTCTGTGCAGCAGCTAGAGGGATATTTCTAAGTACACATCTAATTAAGTTGTTTCCTTCTAAAGCCCTGCAGTGACTCCCCGTCACTTTAGGATATTGCCCAACCTCCCTAAAATGATATTCAGGACCCTTCCCTTTCAGGCTCCACCTCATACCCAGCCACGGTCTTCTTCTGTCCCCTCATTTACTATAGACAGGGGCTCTGTCTGTGTTTAAATCCTGGCTCCCCATCCTAGTGGCTGTGTGACCATTGGCAAGTTAATTAACATCTCTGGGCCCCCATTTCCTTTGCTGTAAAATAGGGTTGTGGACGATTAAAGGAGATGATACATGTGTGAGTGCCCACGGGGTGTTTGTGAAGCTTGTTGCTATCTGGCCCTGGAAGGTCTCACTGGTGAGATTTCCAGTGAACCCCGTACCTCACTGCTTTCTTTTCTCTGGCCACTGGAACTGTCTATGCTTGCCCTGATATAGCCCACTTTCTCCCACTTTTATAAGACTCCGCTGCAGCAGTGTGATACCTGCCTGGTTCTTCCTCATGGCAGTGCCTGGCTGCCTCCCGCTCTGCCCCTTCCCGACTGGCCCTCGGTCACCTAACTGTGGACCGCCCCCTCCTTAGCCGACTCAGAGATCACCTGGAATGCCGGGGGTGCAGTGTCGCCCTGGGTGCAGGGCTCAGTCTGCCGAGGCTGGAAGGAGCTGGTCCCTGCACACGTGTGCTTTGTGACATCGGCTTGTCTTCCAGAGGCTCTGTTTTACCTGTGCCTGCCACACCGAGGGTCTCGGTTGCTGAGGTTGGAGGCAAATCCACCTGAGTGACAGAGGACCCCTCTAACTGGCTTGACCTCCCTAGGACGGCACACACAGTATTTCCTCAGAAGCTGTCCTCTTAGCTGCCCCTCATGGCCAATCATGTTTTGTGACTTAGTATTTCAGCTGCTGAATTTCTCTCTCAAAATATTTTAGCTCGCTTCCCCTGGAAGCCCCGCCAACTTCCTCAAGTGCATCATAAATCTCGAGTCCAGTTCTCCCACTCTTGTAGACCCTCCCGACGCTCTCATCACAGCGGGGCGGCGTGTGCTCTCCGCTGATTCATGTCACTTGTGTGTTTGTAACACAGCCTTCAACTGTGGTGATGTCACGATGAATCATTGTTCAGACCCTGTTAGTCGGCAGAAGCCAGGCACCTTAGTGTGCCCTCTTTATTTTATAGGAGAGTACAACAAAGCCCAGGAGAGGTTAGGTGACTTTCCCAAGGTCACACAGTCAGAAATTACCTGACTACACTGGGGCTGGAATCTACATTTTCTGGTTGTTGTTGTTGTTGTTGTAACTTCAGTTTTCTTTCTAACTCACCAAAAGCTATTTAGTTTCTTTATTCCATCAAGCATTTTAAAAAACTTTAAAAAATTGTGGTAAAATCTGCACAATGTAAAAGTTGCCATCGTCACCATTTTTAGGCGTACAGTTGAGTGGCCTCACTCTCTTGGGCTTCCGTCACCACCCTCCATTTCCAGAACTCTTTCCATCTCCCCAGACTGAAACTCGGTGCCCCTCGCATGCCAGCTCTCTGTTTCTCCCTCTCCTCAGTCTCTGGTAACCGCTGTACTTTCTGTCTCTGTGAATTCTGACTCCTCTGGGGATTTCATGTAAGTGTGACCATTCAGTATTTGTCCTTTTGTGTGACAGCTTATTTCGTGTCATGCCCTCCAGGTTCACCCCCTGCGGTAGGTGTCAGAACTTCCTTCCTTCTTATGGCAGAAGGTTTTCTATTGTATGTGGATGGCACATTTGGCTTACCCACTATCTGTTAATGGGCACTCAGGCTGCTCCCACCTTTTGGGTGTTGTGAGCCCTGCTGGACACACAAGTATCCATTCACCAAGAAGTATTTCTTATATACATTTAGAGACACTTGCTGCTGACCATGCTACTCATCTTTTTCTTTTTTTCGTAATGGAAAGTTGGGAAAACACAAAAAAGCACAGTGAAGAATAGAAAAGTCATGGATGTTTTTGCGGTATATATTTACAGGATTTCTTATTCCTGCTGCCCATAATTTTAGAATTTTATACATACTGAGAGAGATTTTTAGCAGATAGTCCCATCAGGGTACTGGGGAGAACACTTGAAATGTGTTTCAAGAACAGAGAGCATCAACACTGAATACAATCTTGGCCAACCCTGGCCTCCTAGAGATGAGTTCATTCAAATTACGATCTTACTTTACCTTAACAGTCTACAGAGAGAGCTCTTTCTACAGGTGCTTCTTTAAGACCATCTTGGTAGAGCAGGTTACTGCTAAGAGTTGGAATTTTGAATGGGGGTCTTTCCCAGTCACTTTTCTTCAATATCCACTAGGCGGCAGTAAAAGATACATAAATTTTTCAATAGGCCTGATGCGTGCCAAGCAATCAGGCCACCACATCCTCTTTGCATCTCTTTCAGCCATCCGTGCATAGTTACAAGATAATGGATTTCACGTCCAATAGCAGCTCTGGGTGAAACTGGAAATACCAGCAGCTGTAGCGTACGTGTGGGTCTTTCTCCCATTCAGGCTAACATCAGTGCATAAAAGTTCATTCCATACGTTGGTCCCCGTTTGTATTTTTATTCAGTTCACATTAGTTCAGTGATTCTCAAGCAGAGTGAACATCAGAATCACCCTTCACGCTTTTTCCAAAGTACACATGCCCAGGTCTCCTCCTAGATCTATTAAATCAGAATTTCTGGTTGGGGCCTAGTTAGAGAGCCTATATTTTTATTCTAGCCTATGTGTTCTTGCCAAGAACTACTGCATTTGTTCTTAATTTTAATAACTGGGAGGGAAAGAGTCACTCTTGAGTAAAACCTCAGAGGAGAGGTGAATATGAATTCTGGAAAATCTCTTTCCCTTTTAAAAACAGAAGACACTGAAGGATCTGGTGGCCATGGGAACCCAAAGCTCTGAGGCTTTCCCAGAGACTGGACCTATACTGTAACAAGCCAGGAACCTGGGCAGAAGCTTCTGGAACTGGGGAGGCCCTGGCAAACTCAGCATCTGTTGTTACAGCTTCGAAAAGGCCATGCTTAGGGGCCAGACTCCTTAGTGTGCAGCCAGAGCTCAGACGCCAACACTCTGCCGTAGTAAGAGAATCTTCCCTGTGGTATTCAGGAAAAAGAGGCCTTTACTTTAATCTCAGGAGAGGTAAATGGGCATAGAGAACTGTCGTAAGGTCAGAGGACCTTAGTTCTCATCCGAACCATCCCACCAGCCAGTTAGGGGACAAGTCTTGTCACCTTCCGGAGCCTCGTCTTCCCAGTTTGAATTATGGGAGGACTGGGTGGCATTGATCTCTGAGCATCCTCCCAGTTCTAAATTTTCAATGATTCCTTTAGTATTAATAATCACGATCTGTATGGTCCTACCCTGACAAAGAACAGAAGAAATATTCAGTAATGCAATGAATGACAGAGACTATTGACCATGTAGTTTAATTTATTTAAGGCATATACACTGAATTCAAAGGAGAAAATATTGCTCCCCATACTGTATTGAACTGTTAGTGTCTTCAGCATAGTAAAAGCTTTCTGGAGGGAAAATTTATCCATCAGTGCAAACTTGACATTTTTCACTTCTTTATCCATAACTGCCATTCCTCCGGCATGCTTGTATTTACTGTGAAGGGCCAAATGTAGGATTGCTTCAGGTGCATATTAAATAACTACATAAACGTCAAGGTCACAGTTGCAAAAAAGGCTCCGTGGAGGCCTCTGGAAGACTGGCATTGATCTTTTGTGAACTTCCATTCCCAAATCCTGCTGACAAGGGGAAACAGTTGATGTGGGCCATTATTAAGGTTTTAAGTGTTTCTCCATTGTTGAAGATCTTTTACAAGCCCAGAGTAACCGATAGTGCCCGAGAAATTGGCAAAAGCTTCACTTGGAAATATAGGCTGGCCAGAGAGATAAGTAAAACCCAGAGCGCAGATGTCCCGGGCTGAGTGCCCGCAGCAAAGACAGAGGGCCGGAGCGAGTCCCGTGTGGAGGAGTGGAGTGTGCATGGGGGGGCGTGCCACCTCCTCAGCCCCCACGGGGAGCAGCTCAGACTTACAGAGGCCAGAACTGAAGGCCCGCTGGGGAGCTCTTGCACGTGGAGAGCTGCACTCGGGAGCCTCCTGCAGCTCCCCCGCCCCCTCCATGTCCAAGTCCGTGCACTCTCCGTGGCCGTGGCCGCTCTGCGGACCTAGCCGGTGTCTGAGTGTCGGTGGGGAATTGGGTGAGTGTGATTATGCAGACCTGCAGGTGCAGACTGACTGCCTGGACTGGTCCAGAGCCCCAGAGAATTATGTGAGTGTGCTGCTGACCTGCAGCCGGGAAGACTGCAGATAGGAGGCATGGCAGAATCTGGTTTCAGCCCAAAGGAGAACGGGCCCAGTCTGCGAGAGGAACCGAGTAAGAGCTATAAATGGACACATGAACATTTACCCCCGCTAGCTCAGCATTTGGTCTTACCCTCAGCCCTTTGCACATTTTAGCTTCTCTCCTCTTTACAGGGACCCCGTGAGGGTGGGTTTGTAGATCCCCGTTTATTTTTCTTTCTTTTTTTTTTTACGACTTATGTATTTATTTGAGAGATAGAGTGAGTACAAGCGAGGGTTAAAGCAGAGGGAGAAGGAAACTGTCCCTGAGCAGGGAGCCCGAGGAGGGGCTCGATCCCAGGACCCCGGGATCAGGACCTGAGCAGAAGGCAGATGCTTCACCAACTGAAGCACGCAGGCACCCCTAGATCCCTGTTTTTATTTATTTATTTATTTATTTATTTATTTATTTATTTATTTATTTTTAAAGATTTTATTTATTTATTTGACAGAGAGAAACACAGAGAGAGAGGGAACACAAGCAGGGCAAGGAGGGGGATCGAGAGAGGGAGAAGCAGGTTTCCCGCCGAGCAGGGAACCCGATGTGGGGCTCGATCCCAGGTCTCCGGGATCATGACCTGAGCAGAAGGCAGTTGCTTAACCAACTGAGCCACCCAGGTGCCCGTAGATCCCTGTTTTTAAGAGGAAGAAACAGAGACCTGGTAGGAGAGGGGAAGGTGCAGGCACCTTAGAGTCCTTGATGGGGATTCCAATCCCAGTTAGGCCTCTCAGATAGCTGGCAAGTTACTTCATCCTTAAGAAACAGGAAGAGCTGGGCTGCACGGCTACCTTTCACGGGTCAGGTTCTGTGTGCTTGGACCTTTGCATTCCTGATCTCATTTCATCCTCAGAACAATCTTACTCCTGTTCTACAGATAAGCAAGCCATGGAGAACTTAAGTAACTTGCCCAAGGTCACACAGGAAGAGCCGGGCCAGGGTGGAGCCCAGACAGTGGGACTGCGGTGCCCATACTCTGAACATCGGCTTTGTCTCTCTGCTCCCTGTGTTGTGACAAGAGAATCACATTCTCCATGAGGGTCAGAGTCGTAACTGCTGTCCCATGCCTCGTGGAATACTGGCGCAGACACTCATAAATGGTCCTGGGCCATGGCTCAGTCGGTTCAGCATCTGACTTCAGCTCAGGTCATGATCTCAGGGTGCTAGGATCGAGCCCCGCATTCGGCCCCCCACTCCGTGGGGAGTCTGCTTCTCACTCTCTCCACTGCCCCACCCCTCCCTTCCACTCATGCTCTCTGTCTTTTTGTCAGATAAACAAATAAAGTCTTTTTAAAAGTGGTGTTAGGCCATTCTTCTTCTTCTTCTGCCCCTCCTTCTCCTCACCATTGTCACATCATCATTAGTTAAATGACCCGGGAATTGGACCTAGGTCCTGTGACCACCGACCCACGACACTCTGGTCCCCTTCCTGGAGGACAAGACTGAGGATAGTTCTTAGGTCACCATCTCTGTACCTAGCCCAGTGTTATTCCCCTCCGTGCTTTGTGAAGACTCCCACAGGCAGGGCTCACTTTGTCACTTCTTCCCCAAACGTCCTCGGCTGAGGTCCTGCTCTGTCTTGGGGGTTGGGGAGGAAAAGAATGTGACATGACGCCAACCATTCTTTCTGCCCCCACCAGGTTCGAACGGTGAAAGATGGCGACCCCTCCTGGAAGCCCACTTTTATTGTGAAACCTGACAGTGGCTGTCAGGGCGACGGCATCTACCTCATTAAAGACCCCAGTGACATCCGCCTGGCAGGGACCCTCCAGAGCCGGCCCGCGGTGGTCCAGGAGTACGTCTGCAAACCTCTTCTGATCGACAAGCTCAAGTTTGACATCCGTCTGTATGTCTTACTCAAGTCCTTAGAACCCCTAGAGATTTATATAGCCAAAGACGGACTCTCTAGATTTTGCACAGAGCCATACCAGGAGCCCAGCCCCAAAAACCTGCACCACACCTTCATGCACTTAACCAACTATTCCCTGAACATCCACAGCGGCAACTTCGTCCATTCGGACAGCACGAGCACGGGCAGCAAGAGGACTTTCTCCAGCATCCTTTGTAGGCTATCTTCCAAAGGTGTTGACATCAAGAAGGTCTGGTCTGATATCATTTCCCTGGTGATTAAGACTGTCATTGCCCTGACCCCGGAGCTCAAAGTTTTCTACCAGTCGGACATCCCCGTGGGGAGGCCGGGGCCCACATGCTTCCAGGTAACTGTTCCTGGTCCCAGCCTGAGTTCCCAAAACTTCACAGGGCCTGTGGGGGCCCCCTGGCTTCCCGTGGGACACGGGGTGGGGGTGGGATGGCCAGAGGTGGGCCGGGGGAACGATGGGGTTGGCGTGGGGGGAGTTGCATTGTGGCCTTTGGCGTTGAACCTGGGTCCAACTTTCTATTTGCTAGCTGTGTGATTTAAGGCAAGTTACTTCCCTTTTCTTACCTGTAAAATGAGACAAAGAGTACCTCCCTGAAAGGATTCTTGTAAGAATTAAATGAACTAACACAAGCACAGTGCTCGCCATTTATTTGTTCATCTTTCCTTCCAGCGGGTTGTGCCACCTGCTTCGGAGGGGCCCTACAGACACTATGGGTCAGGGCCCCTCTGGCCGAGGCATGGAGTTTACTAATACAGAAGACAAATGATTTAAAAAGCGCCTCGTATGAAGTGTCACAAGTGCTAGAGTAGAGGAAGAAATGGGCTGGGCACTGTGACATTGTGGGGCCATCCAGCCTTTTCTGGCTGGGAGCGAGGGTGGCCCAGGAAGGCTTTGCAGGAGGAGTGGCAGTTGGGCGGAGTCAGAGATCCGGGGAGGGCTGGGAGATGGTGTTCTGGGGGGACATGTCCGCAGCCCTAGGGGGACAGGGGAGTTATGCCGTCTGAAGCATTGAAAGAGGTTTGCTGTGGTTGGAGGGTGGGGTTTGAGGCAACCGTGGAGGGAGAGGAGGGAAGAGGGGGTGGGAGAGGTAGGTAGCGGCCGAGTCATGGAAGGCTGAGGGCAGAGGGGCCCCCCAGAGGACGTCCACAGGTAACAAACCAGCTGCGGGATGGAGACTGGATTGGACAATGCTAGGAGCAGGGAGGTGACTAGGGAACTGGTTGCCCTCCTCTAACCAGAGCTGGTGTTCACTTGGATTAGGAAGGTCTTGGTGCAGGTGGAGAGAATAGATCTGAGAGCCGTGTAGGAGCTGGAAGGGCTGTGCTGGTGACTGATGGGGCGGGAGAGAGCGGCGAGGCTGTGGCAGTGAGGGACGGGGAGAACCAAGACTGACTCACAGGTGGCTTAGGCATTTGGATGGATGAATAGAAGTCACAGGAAGGGCTTGTGTGGAGAGGTCAAGAGCTGGACTTGAGCATGCCCTTGAAGAGCCCATGTGACATCCAAGTGGAGAGTTTGAGTGGACAATGGGACTTTCGGGCCTGGAGTTCAGGAGTGACAGGGTCGCGCCTGGGCTGGGAACTCCTCAGTGTTCAGATGATGGCCAGAGCTATGTGAGGCTGCAGAAGAGACGGGGCCTCAGAAGACTCCTGTGGGCAGGGCAGTTTAGGGACAGGTGGGGGGGGAGGGACCTGCACAGGAGTCCAGCAAGAAGGGGCTTGAGGTGTAGAAGGGATCTCATGAGCGGAAGCACCCTGAGTGCCAAGGAACATGTGCCTGGAGAAGGAGCAGGCAGGGATCAGCGGTGGCCAATGCCACTGAGCTGTCACACGAGACTGGGACTGATATTGCCCGCTGTGCTTCGTGATCGGGGAGGACGGTCTCCAAGGGAGTGATGGGGCCGGGGCCATAGATGTGGCGGGGAGGGAAAGGGGGGTGAGAGAAGAGCTGTGAAGCGGGGTGAGGCTGGAGTCCACTCAGTAGACACCTGGGTTCCTGCCACCAGGTGATCAGAGTGGGAGCAGATGGGAAGAAGGAGGGCCTCTGGGACCCTCTCCGTCTCATCTTTAAAATCAGTTTGTGACAGGTGAATGTGTAAAAAGAACACACAAACACGTCTAAGTTTTGGAGAACAGCAAGCTGGTCATCCCAGATGCCACGTCCCTACCCGAGACCACTCGCTAGCTACTGTGCTTGTCCCCGTCCCATTTTCCTTCCCCCCCCCCCCCCCCGGTCACAGTGTCTGGAGTTCTATGTTTATCATTCCCCTGCCTTAAAAAATACTTTTTCTTATGCATAAATGTATCCCTAACAGTGTCTTGTTTTGCTTTGCTTGGGTTTGAGCTTTATAAAAACGCTGCTGAAGTACATAGTCCCTTTCAACATTCTTTTCCAGCACGTGTTGGGGTGGGGGTGTTGGGACCCGTTTCTTTTGCACTGCTAGTATGCCGGTATCAATACACACGGTTTGTTTGGGTTGTTTCTGGTCCCCCATCCAAGACTGTGGCAGGAGGGCAAGATGGAACAAGAAGGGAGGGGAGAGGCAGGAGGCAGCGTCTCTGATAGGTGGGTTATTTACTCAATGGCAAAAGAGGGGGCTGGTCCCGAGGTGCAGGCCCCCAAAGGAGAGGTTCCCCTTGGTGCTGAGTTCCGGTCAGCAGGATTTCTGGGCCGGCTAGTGGCACCCTTTGAAGGGCAATTCAACCAGTGGCCAGTTCCAGGAAGGGATGGTTGTCCTCTAGACATCTGTCCTTTGGCACTTGGACCCCAGGCTCTGGTTCACAGGTAGGATGTCCAGCTCAGCTACCAGGTAGGTAGCTTAAGGCATTAGAAAGGGTAAGTGGGCAGAGCTTGGAGATAGGACCAGAGAAAATAAGTCTGATCCCAAGCCATGAAAAGGTTAGGGCAAAGGAGACAGTTGCAACGTGGAGGCATCTAAGGGTCACCCCGGGGGACCATGTGGCCACATGTGTTTGACGGTGACAGCTATTCCAGGAGGGTCACACGGGCCCAGCATGACCAGCCAAGCCACGGAGCCCTGGCACGGTGAGGGTGCAGGCGGGCGCGTCGGGGCGGCGGTTTGCTGCCCGTCTTGCTGTGGACAGGCTGCATGGGGCCGCCACTGCGGTGGAGCGGGGGCCCGGGCTGTGGGGAGCTGGAGGGCAGACAAGGAGGGAGCCACTGGTTTGGACAGATGACGTCTGGCAGATGGAACCACAGCCCCATGTCTGTTTTCCATTACTTGACCAACACTAACTGCTTCCAGGCCCGGGGTCAGGGGACGAGCACTGGACGGGAAGCAACACTCCAAGGAGGAGCTGTGTGACCTTGGGCGAATTGCTTCACTACCCTGGGCCTGTTTCTTTCTCCGTGAATCACATACTCACTTCCCTAGCTGCCTTCTTAGGAGGAGCGTGAGGCACTGTGGGAGAAAAACTTTGACAAGGTGTGAGGAGTAAGATATGTTTGAAATTGGGTTTCCCATACATTTCAGATTCATAGTGATTGGGAAAATATTAGGGTTTTTTTTTCACCTTGGAGTCCTCTCTTACTTTCTGTATTCTTGTCACTTGATAAGACTAAGTCATTAGTTTGGGTCTCAGATACCCGAAGTAACTTGAAACCCAAAGATTGAGGGAAATGGTATGATTCTCCTATGGAGTTGCTGTGTGACCTTACCTAAGTCACTCAGCTTCTCTGTGCCTGTTTCCTCAGCCTCCTCACAGGGCTGTTGTCCGTTGCACGCGAGGTGAAGAGTATAAAGAGCTTTGCAAACTACAATGTTCTGTGCACGTACAGGAAATGATTACTTTGTTGTGAAGCCCCCTTCGCCCGTAGCCTGGGCTGGGCCCACATTGCCGCATTCCAGGACCTAAACTCTAGCCAGTGACATTATATTTATCTTAAACATGTGATTGTGACCCCCTTTCCAGTCATAGCCACAATGACTACTTGGGAAACTGTGGTGGCCCGGAGTGGCTGCTGGCACGGCTCAGTCTGT
>PITA01006197.1:0-75276 GCA_004023965.1 Spilogale gracilis
GAGAACATGGCCAGCTGCGAACGAGAAGAGGGACCTCAGCAGAAGTCCAGTGTGTGGGCATCTTGGTCTCAGACTTCCCAGTCTCTAGATCTGTGAGAAATACATTGCTGTCGCTCATAAGCCCCCCAGTCTATGGTATTTTGTTTTGGCAGCCCAGAGAGACCAAGATAATATTTCTTTGTATATAGACCCCATTTTGTTGATGTGTTCATCAGTCGATGGACACTGGGGTGGTTTTCCACGGTGGCCTCTATGGATAATGCTGCTGTGCACGGTCGTGTCCGGGCTCGTGTGCATGTGTACTCGTAGTTCTCTGGGGTGCACACCCAGGAGGGGAATGGCTGGGTCGCATGGTCACTGTTTCATTTGTTGGGGGACCTGCAGAACTGTTTCCCAGAGTGGCTGCACCACCTATACTTGCTCTTGACCTCTGTAATCGCTTCTGGGGGCTTTTTTCTAATCAGATACAGATTTCATGGTTGTCTGCGTTTTCTTAGGAGGGTTTCAAGTTGCTGATGTTTTCCTGCTCGAGGGATAAACTGGCATTTCATCCAACCGGCTTCCTTCCTCCACTATCCTCTCCCTTATCATTTCTAATGTTGAAAGGTCTGCCCTCTACACCTAAGTAGGCTTCCCTGTAAAAACAGGTATTTCTTCACACTTCCCTGACATTTGATCATTCGGCCTGGGCAACTGCTAGCGGGAAAAGCAATGCTTTCGTGAAAAACACTGAGACCTTAGCTGGCTTTCCTTAGATCTGAAGCTGCGCCCAGCCTGCAGCTCTTCTGTTTTTACCACCTCTCACTTTAAGAAAGGCCCAGCCGGTTTGCAGCCTGCATCCAACCCCAGGCTCTGATTGCTCCCTGGGATGAGGAATGAGCTCATAAGGTGCAGAGTCTGTGTTTGGGGAACAAGCCAAGTGAACCTCCAGCTTCCAGGAGCAGGGTTTAAACTTTTTGAAAAGAAAAGGATGAAATGCTAGAATTCTTTTTTTTTTTTGGAAGATTTTATTTACTTATTCCCGAGACAGAGAGAGAGAGAGAGAGTGCCAGCAAGCAGAGGGAAAGGGACAAGGGGATTCCTTGCTTAGCATGGAGCCTGATGCAGGGCTCGATCTCAGGACCCTGAGATAATGACCTGAGCCGAAACCGAGAATGAGACACTTACCTGACTGAGCCACCCAGGCGCCCCCAAAATAGTAGAATGCTTAAAAAACTAGCTTAGAATATGTATGACGTTTCTTCATTCATTACATTTTTGTTCTGCTAAGTGGCTAAAAAGTATGCTTTGTTGAGTGAATTATTTTGTCTGTATGGTCCTTTGATTGTATTCTTTTGTAACAATGTATTTACCCAGGCTTTAATCATAGCATAAAATACTTAGAAATGTATGTCTTTAGATTCAAAGTGAATTTTAAAATTCAGTAAATATGAATGTCATCTTTAAGACCTATTTAAGGTGTAACAAAGACATTCTGAGCTCTTCCTAATACTTAAAATGTTTTCTCATTCGTTTTAAGGATCACTAAGAAAAAAACTGATTGGCATAAACTTAAATTGAAGATATGTAAAACTTGAGAATGATTTGTATAAAGTTGTCAATTAAGTGGCTTTTTTAAAAAAAAAAAAAAGATTTTATTTATTTGACAGAGAGAAGCACAGCTAGAAAGGGAACACAAGCAGGGGGAGTGAGAGAGGGAGATGGAGCCCGATGTGGGGATCGATCCCAGGACTCCAGGATCATGACCTGAGCGGAAGGCAGACGCTTAACAACTGAGCCACCCAGGCGCGCCTATTAAGTGGCTTTTGAAGAGCATACTTTATTACGTCTGAAACGCAGAATCCGGTCACATTTAATTTTACATATTTCAGATGTAGTTAATGATGACTACTGAGAAGACCAGCTGCATAATATGTGGGGGGCCCAAGTGCAAAATCAAAGTGCAGGCTCCTTTGCTCAAAAAATTTTAAGAATTTCAAGGTAACAAAGAGCATTAAACTCAGCACAGGTCCCGGCAAACCTAGAAAATTGTCTGGAGTGTTGCTAGACTCCCGTGACAGGGTGTTAATAGTTGGGACGTGGGCCTGGCCCTGGGATTTTTCACTAGAGCCCCAGGTCCTCTGGACTTGCTCAGATGGGCCAGTCGATGCCCTACCCTCCTCAGCGGCACCTTCCTCTGATGCCCCCGTTCCTCGTGGCAGGACTGGTGGCCTTAGGGTGGGGGGGTTATACACTCTTCTCTCCTTAGCAGCTAGCGAAGGACCACTCGGCTCACAATAATGCCAGCAAATTGGAGGTAGAAGCTAATTGAGGAATAGGGTTGCTTTGATTTGGGGGATTAAAACCTTACGTCAGCAGATTATGTTTACTTTGATAAAATGCCTTGACTCATTCATGCCGGCTTCCTATTACTTATGGAATCAGTAATGAGGACAACAGAAATAACTAAAATTCTTAGATAATCCCTAATCTTTTTTTGCCACGCTTTTCAAACATTCATCAGAGTAGCTAGTAGGTAGTGAAATGGCACCTGCTTGAACTGAATCTTCTTCCTAAGCCCTACTCACTTGGGCTGTAGTTATTACTGCAATAGGGCAGGGGTTAAAAGTGGGCAGCAGCTGTTCTCGGTACGGGAACACCTCAGTTACTAGGGCTGTGGTAATAATGGGGCACCTTGATCATCCCCAGCCTGTGCTCTAAAGCCCTGACCTGGCAAGGTTTCTGAGCTTGCTGCTGAGTTGTTTGTAAGGTAGCCGTTAATATCTGCCCATGATAACTGAATGAAGCATGTTCATTTGGCAAGGGTTTAGAAATTCCATGCCCAGGTGGAAGAAACCACTGGCTTAATTAAGAGGAGCAGCTAATAAGCATCTTCCAGACATTCAAAGCTCAGAATAGAAAATTACCAAATGCTCTTTTATATGAGATCGGTCTTTTTTAAACCTGGAGGAACATGTACCAGTGGGATGTTTTTGTAACATAGTCTCCCTTTTCTCCCTGATGGTGACTTTAATTAATAACCACTGCAACGTTAATATTTGTTTGATGAAATGTTTTCAAACGGTCATCAATGCCAGTGCCAAGGTGCGTGGGCGGCTCAGTCAGTTAAACGTCTGCCTTCCACTCAGGTCATGATCCCAGGGTCCTGGGATTGAGCCCCCGCGTAGGGCTCCCTGCTCAGCGGGGAGCCTGCTTCTCCCTCTCCTCGCCACTCGTGCTCGCTCTGTTGCTTTCTTTGTCTCTCTCTCAAATAAACCTTTAAAAAATTAAAAAATAAATGAGAGTGATTAGTATATATTTGCTTATTCAGTTGATAATATTTATTAACTCCACTTTTTTTTAGAATTGTTCTTTGAGTATTCTTGAAAGGTTTGAGATTTTTACCACTACTTTAAAAAAGTAATGCCTGGGGCACCTGGGTGGCTCAGTTGGCTGGGCGACTGCCTTCGGCTCAGGTCATGATCCCAGAGACCCGGGATCGAGTCCCATATGGGGCTCCCTGCTCCGTGGGAAGTCTGCTTCTCCCTCTCTCACTCCCCCTGCTTGTGTTCCCCCTCTGGCTGTGTTTCTCTCTGTCAAATAAATAAAATCTTTAAAAAAAAGGAAAAAAAAAGTAATGCCTAAGGCAAGTATGTATTTGTTGCATTTTTTTTTCTCTTCCTGTTAAGCGTGTGTTTATGTAGTCTTCAGTGCTGATGGACAGACTAAAACCAAGGACAGTGAGAAAGCAAATGTGGGCCACTTGGACCAGGCTTCAATGGTTTAGGCCTGAAGGAAGAATGCTAGAAGGGGTTCCTGAAGTTTCGGTTTTATCTGGAAACTCAGCCCAGTGGTGTGGGAGAGCAGATAGGGATTTGGGGCAAAAGCCTTGACTTGGAACAGAGCCGTCCTGACTGTACCTTCTTATCTTTTGGAAATTCAAATACAGGCGGGGAAACTGAGGCGGGCTGGAGCAGTGAGCAGCGATGGCGCCCCAGCACCTCAGCAGTGACTGCGAGAAGTTAGTTAGATGCCTGGGGACGAGCTCCTTGATGGCCTCAGCTTTGTGTGGTCCTCTTGTTAACCGAACTTTGACTTGATATGTGGGTTCCTGGGGCCCGTTTCTGATTCCCAGATGACCTGAAAAGGCGATGTGTATCCACCGCGTAGGAATTCCAGTTAGATCTCAAATTGCATTTCCCCCTGGAAGCATTGTTATAAGCCCTTTAAGCTCTAAAAGTGGTCCTCAGAAACCCATTCAACCAAGTGGAAACCAGGCAAATTTGTAGTAAAACACAACACACACAAGCATTAAAGTATTAATTTTATAAACCAGAGATGAAGAGCTGCTTAACATGTGGTAAGTAGGTCTTGAAGTAGTAGAGTGGCTTTAAAAGATTTTGTGGGGAGCATCAGCTCTGACCAGTCACGCTTGCTTCACACTGGGCTGGAGAAGGTGACTGCTACGTGAGGGGGCTGGGAGAGGGGCAGGGGGGAGCTGTGATCCTGAAGAGGGAGGTGGCCGAATTGGGGAGACGTAGGCCAGCACGCCCCCTGGTGGACCAGGAGGCGACACTGCAGGGGTTGGCCGTGGGGGAGCAGGGCAGAAGGTGGTGGGGCGGCAGGATGGGCGCCGCGGGCCTTCTGCCAGCAGCTGGGTGTCCACCGCCTGGAGAACTGCCTGTGTGTGCAGGTTACCCCTTGCGGAGAAGGCTTAGTAATGTCATCATTTAAAGGAATGACATATGGTCAGATGTACTTTGTGTTTTTCATCCAAGAAGATTTTTCCTTAAGAGTTGCCATTTAAGGGGCGCCTGGGTGGCTCAGTTGGTTAAGCAACTGCCTTCGGCTCAGGTCATGATCCTGGAGACCCGGATCGAGCCCCACATCGGGCTCCCTGCTCGGCGGGAAGCCTGCTTCTCCCCCTTTCACTCCCCCTGCTTGTGTTCCCTCTCTGGCTGTGTTTCTCTCTGTCAAATAAATAAATAAAATCTTTAAAAAAAAAAAAAAAAAAGAATTGCCATTTAAGGGCGCCTGGGTGGCTCAGTCCGTCAAGCATCTGCCTTCTGCTCAGGTCATGATCCCAGGGTCGTGGGATCGAGTCCCATGTCGGGCTCCCTGTTCGGTGGGGGCCTGCTTCTCCCTTTGCCCCTCCCCACTGCTCATGCTCGCTCACTCGCTCTGTCTCATGCTGCTTGTCTCTCCAAGAAATAAATAAGATCTTTTAAAAGAGAGAATTGCCATCTAAAACCATTGCTGGAATTGTCCAAGTTCCAGAATGTATAGGAATTAAATTTACTCCTTGTAGTTATTTTACTAAAGCAAATGTGAAAAGGGGAGTTTACATAACCCACAAATAGCCTTGGCTGGATGTGTACCTGTTGTTTACCGGAGATTCCATGCTAAGTAATGGTGACCTGGTAACTTCTACGGTAACAATGAACTGTGCCTGCAGGCTCCTTCTTCGAATTGCTGTTTAGGATGGGCTCTGAGACAGTGTTTCCTTAAGGGTGTTACATGGTTAGGTGTTATTTGGTAAAAGGTCTTTTGGTTATTTACGTTTGGGAAGTGCTGTCAGTGCTGTAGGACTTCTCAGACCCTTTAGGGGACTGTGTTGAAGTCAAAGTTAGAAACAAAATGATTTGTTTTATAACTTTCTCAGTGTCATTCATAAACATTTGTCCCAGGCACAGCGGGTATATCTATTAGAAAGATCTATGTAGTAGGATCTATGTAACTAATCCTTTTTGGTCTCAGGAACCCCTGTGCTCTCAAAAATTATTGAAGACCTCAAAGAGATTGTTTATGTGGGCTTTGTCGATCAACGTTTACTCTTAGAAATTAAACTAGAGAGCTTACTAAAATAGTTACTAATTTGTTTAAAATAGCAGTAATAAACCCATTAAATGATACCATTATTTTACTATATTAAAATAGAAATGTAGTTGGGTAACATTATATTTTTAATGAAACACACTGTATTTTCCAGAACAAAAAACAATTTAGTTAGAAGACTGGCATTGTTTTACATTTTTGCTCATCTTGGAATGGCTTAAGAGGAGTCAGCCAGATTCTGTATTCAAGCCCTTGCTATCTGTTGTTGGGTTGAAGGTGGTGAGGAAGATTTTGCCTCCCACAGATACGTAGCTGGACAACGGAGGGCTTGTGGACCTCCTGAAGGGGAGTGGGGACCCCAGGAGTCCTCAGACCAACCACATTCTGATTACACTGTTTGATGTTAAAATACAGTGTAGGGATATGTCACCTGTAATTTGCTTCCAGATAATAGATGAAGTAGAAAGCAAAACTTGCAAAGGATTTGCTTAAAAGAGAGAGAGAGAGAGAGAGAGAGAGAGAGAGAGGGAGAGACATTAGAGTTAATTCAACTGATTCCTATAATCTTGTCTCTCTCTTATTTACATTGTCATTTGTTTTCTCGGGTGTAGAAGCCAGTGCCCATCACTGTCACTCAGGGAGGGGGCTTTCCGGGTGGGCAGTCAGTACCCCATGTGCACGGAGTCAGGATCTTGTGTGCCTGTGGGTGAGTGCTCTGGTTTTCTTCTTTACTTTTACTGGAGGGCAAATTTTGAATGAGGGAAAAGCAAGAATAGGTGAAAAAGGAGAGAAATATTTTAAAGTCAGATTTATTTGAGCTTTTTCTTTGAGAGTATACACTTAATTTATTAGTATTTCTAGAATGAGACCTAGAAAAAAAAACGAAGCTTTGTTTTTAGAAGTTCAATACTTAAAAAAAAAAAAAAAAGATTACCATCCTTGTTTTTCTTCATAAGATGGCCCGCTTGAGACCTTTAAATGGCTGATTTCATTGTAAAAATGCTTTTTATAACTACCCCAATAAAGGAAGTCTCTGGTACTGTCTGCTTTCTTTTCCTAAAAAATGGTTTGCAGTTTTCTCCGAATCCGGAATAAGTTATACATAAGTGCCCGTCCCATCCTGGTGAGGAATGGTTGATTGGTTGTTTTGGCCATACTCTCCATTAACCAATGACCTAGTTGTCCTTTGGAACGCATTCCATAAACCCAGTTTCTTCCTGGAAGGTCATCTAATCCTTTTCCCGCCAAGCAAGAAGCCTGATGCGGGGCTTGAACCCAGGACTCTGGGATCATGACCTGAGCCGAAGGCAGATGCTTAATGACTGAGACACCCAGCCGCCCCAAGTGAAGTGGTTATTGTTGTCAGTCTATTTTATAGCTTGCACTGTGAAAAGCAGGAATATGTGGAGCCCCAAATAAAGCCTTTAACCCTATTTTTCTCTGTAATAAAGAATATTGAAAAAGCATAAATTTGAGTGACTGGTTAAGAACCTTTCATGGCACTTGAGTCAGGAATGATTATGGAATTGGAGCAGAGTTTTAAAAATTGTGGAGAAAGTACATTGCATTAAAGTTACATCATTTTTAATTCTGTAGCACTTGTTTGTGCAAACATCTCAGAAGTTTGCACACTATGCCCAAATCAAAATCTGAGTTGACAGTGATTCTTGGCTAGTGATTCTTCTCTATAATGAGAACTGGCATCGGTTAGCTGGAATTCATCTACTCTAGGAGCTCCTTTCATTTTGGGGTCAGCCTTCATTGCCAGATTTAAATTTTTTTTAAAAGATTTTATTTGAGAGAAAATGCACAAGTGAGAAAGAAAGCACAAACCAGGGGGAGAGGCAAAGGGAGAAGCAGGCTCCCTACTGAGCAGACAGCCCGATGGGGGGCTCAATCCCAGGACCCTGGGATCATGACCCGAGCCAAAGGCAGATGCTTAACTGACTGAGCCACCCAGGAAAAAAAAAAAGTCATTAATTTAAATCTGACTGGCGCCAGGAGCACCAGTGTCAGATTTAAATTGATGCCATTTTTTTTTAAAAGAGCAGTTTTAGGTGCAGAGAAAAATTGAGTGGAAAGTATAGAGTTTTCATATACCCGGTACCCCAAACCTGTAGAACTTCCTCCACTACTGACAGCCTGCACCATAGTGTTGTGTGTATTATGAAGAACCTACATTGACATGTCAGTATCCCCCAAAGCCCATAGTGTATGTTAAGGTTCTCTCCTGGTGTTTGTTGTACATTCTGTGGGTTTTGACAAAACATACGATGACGTGTATTCACCGCTATAGCATCATATAGAATAGTGCCAATGGCCTAAAAATCCTCTATGCTCCACCTGTCGTTCCCTTCCCCCAACCCATCAGCCACTGATCTTTTTACTGTCTTCATAGTTTTACATTTTCTAGAACGTTACAGAGTTGGAATCATACAGTAGGCGGCCTTTTCATATTGGCTCCTTGCACTTAGTCATGCACTTAAAGTTCCTCCATGTCTTTTCATGGAGGATGGCTCTTTTTATTTTATTTTTTTTAAGTGCTAAATAATCGTTGTTTGGATAGAGCGCAGTTTATCCATGCACCTACTCGAGGACAGCTTGGTTGCTCCCAAGTTTTGGCAGTTATGAAAAAAATTGCTGTCAGCATCCATGTGCAGGTTTTGCTGTGGACATAAGTTTTCTCTTTGTTTGGATGAGTACCAAGGGGCGTGATTGCTGGATCATATGTTAAGAGTATGATTGGTTTTGTGAAAAACTTGCCAAACTGTCTTTCAAAGTGGCTGTGCCATTTCGTATCCCCGCCAGCAATGAGTGAGAGTTCCTTATGCTCCACATCTTCCCCAGCATTTGGTGTTATCAGTGTTTTGGATTTTGGCCATTCGGAAAGGGGTGTAATGGTATCATTGTTGTTTTAACTTTCAGTTCCCTGATGACACGTGATGTTGGACAAGTTTTTATATGCTCACTTTCCATCTGTATATCTTTGATGAGGTGTCTGTTCAGGTCTTTCGCTCATTTAAAAAATCATATTGTTTGTTTTCTTATTGTTCAGTTTATGTGTTTGTTTTCTTATTTTTTGTATATTTTGCATAAGTCATTTATCAGATATGTCTTTTGCAAATATTTTCTCCTGTGTGTGGCTTGTCTTCTCATTCTCCTGACATTCCTTTATACAGAGCAGAGGTTTTTAATTTTAAAGTAGTCCAAAAAAAACCCCCCAAACAAACAAAAAAGTAAAAGTAGTCCAATTTATCAATTCTTTCTTTCATGGATTGTGTTATGACCATGCCCAAGGTTATCTGCATTTTTCTCCTACCTTATCTTCCAGGAGTTTTATAGTTTTGCATTTCACATTTAGGTCTCCTACATCCATTCGGATTTGATTTTTGTGACTAGTGTAAGGTCTAGTTGTTCCGGCACCGTTTGTTGCAAAGATTTTGTTCCACTGTATTGCCTTTGATCCCTTGTCGAGATCAGTTGACCGTCTGTGGATCTACTTTTAGGCTCTCCATTCTGTTCCATCGATCTATTTATTCTTCCACCAATACTGCACTGTCTTGATTACTGTAGCTTTGAATAAAGCTTTGTTCTTCTTCAGTACTGAGCTGGCTGTTTGATGTCTTTTGCCTCCCTTTATAAATTTTAGAATCAGTTTATTGATACACGGTATAACTTGCCGGGATTTTAATTGGAATTACATTGAATCTATGGTCAAGTTGGAAAGAATTGCCATCTTGACCATATTGAATCTTCTTCATGAACATGGAACATCTCTCCATTTATTTGGTTTGGGTTTGTTGTTTTTTTTTTTATCATTGATTTTTCCTCATATAGATCTTATGCATAAATATGTTAGAGTTTTACCCAAGAATTTAATTTTTGGGGTGCCAATATAAGTGGTAATGTGTTTTAAATTCTCTTCTGTTTGTTCACTGCTAGTATGTAGGAAAGTGATTGATTTTTGCATATTAACCTTCTATCCTACAGCCTTGCTATAATCCAGGAGTCTTTTTTTGTTAATTCTTTCAGATTTTCTACATAGATGATCATGTGTCATCTGAGAACAGAAGATGGTTTTAGTTCTTCCATCCCAGTCTGTAGACCTTTTCTTTTCTTTTCTAGTTTCATTTCATCAGCTAGGATTTCCAGGCCAGTGTTGAAAAGCAGTGGTCAGAAGGCATGTCTTTGTCTTGTTCCTCATCTTAGCAGAGAGCTTCGAGTTTTTCACCATTAAGTATGATGTTAGCAATAGATTTTTTGTAGATGCCTTTTACCAAGCTGAGGAGATTCCTTTCTTTCTTTTAATTTTTATTTTTTATGTTATTTTTAAGTAAGCTCTACGCTTACTGTGGAGCTTGAACTCATGACCCTAAGATCAGGAGTTGCATGTTCTACCGAGTCCAGTGAGCCAGCTAAGCATCCCCAGGAAATTCCTTTCTAGTCCTAGCTTGCTGAAAGTTTGTTTTGTTTTGTTTCTTTGTTTTGTTTTGTTTCCCAAGGAGTATTGGACTTTTTCAAATGCTTTTTCTCCATCATTTTTTTTTTTTTAAGGTTTATGTATTTGAAGGACTTCTGGGTGGCTCAGTTGAGTGACTGCCTCTGGCTAATGTCATGATCCCAGGGTCCTGGGATTGAGTCCTGCATTGGTCCCTCTTTCTCCCGCTTTCTGCCGCTTCCCCTGCTTGTGCGCTCACTCTCTCTCTGACAAATAAATAAATCTTTTAAAAAAAGATTTATTAGAGAAAGAATGAGTGGGTGAGGAGGGAGGACAGAGGGAGAGAGAAGGATCGAATCTCAAGTAGACTCCCCACTGAGTGCAGAGCCCCATCGTCCCATGTGGGTCATGATTTCATGACCCCAAGATCAGGACCCTGGAGGTCATGACCTGACCCGAAACCAAGAGTCAGTTGCCCAACCAGCTGCAACACCCAGGTACCCTGCTTTTTCTCCATCTTTTGATATGATCATGTAGTTTTTCTTCCTTTACCTACTGATGTGATGGATCACATTAATTGACTTTTGTCTGTTGAAACAGCCTTACTTAGGGTTAGTCTGACTGGGTCATGCTGTATAATTCTTTTTATACGTTGTTGATATAGATTTGCAAATGTTTTGTTGAGGATTTTTCCATAAGAGATACTGGTCTGTAGTTTTCATGTAATATCTTTGCTTGGCCTTGGTATTAGGGTAATGCTGACCTCATAGCATGAATTAGGAAGTGTTTCTTCTGCTTCTGTCTTCTGGGAGGAATTATGGAGTACTGATAGAAATTTTTTCTTTAATGTTTGGTAGAATTTATTAGTGAACCCATCTGGGCCTAGTGCTTTCTGTTTTGGAAGGTTATTTGTTACTGAATTTCTTTAATAGATGTGATATCCCCTCTTTCATTTCTGATATTAGTAATTTGTGTTTTCTCTCTCTCTTTTGTTATCTTGGTTAGAAGCTTGTCAGTCTTCTTAAAAAACCAACTTTGGTTTTGTTGATTTGGGGAGGGGGGGAAGCTCTGTCATTTCCTGTGTTCAGTTTCCTTGATTTCTGCTCTAACTTTTCTCATTTCTTTTCTTCTGCTTACTTTGGATTTAATTTGCATTTCTTTTTCTAGGTTCCTAGATGGACACTTAGAGTATTGATTTTAGATCTTACTTTCTAAAATATGCATTCCATGCTATCAGTTTCCCTCAAAGTGCTGCTTTAGCTTCATTCCCCACATTTTGATGAGCTATATTTTCACTTTCATTAGTTCAAAATATTTTCAGATTTTTCTTGAGATTTCTTCTCTGATCTGTGTGTTATTTAGAAGTATAATGTTTAATCTCCCAAGTGTTTGGGGCTTTGCCAGCCATCTTTATGTTATTGATTCTTATTTAATTACATTATGGTCTGGGAGTAAATGATGAATGATTTTTATTCTTTTAAATCTGTTAAGGTGAGTTTTACAGCCCAGAATGTAGTATATCTTGGCAAAAGTTCCATGTAAGCTTAAAAAGAATGTGTAATCTGCTGTTGTTGGATTAAGTAGTTTATACATGTTAATTGTACCCAGTTGATTGGTGCTTTTTAGTTCAACTGTGTCCTTACTGATTTTCCCAGGACCCTGGGATCATGACCTGAGCCGAAGGCAGACACTTAACCAACTGAGCCACCCAGGTGCCCCCAGACAATCTGTCTTTTAATTGGTGGATTTATACCTTTGATATTTGCGGTGATTATTGATTTAGTTGGTTTAATGGACGTTGTCTTAATCACTGTTTTTGTTGTCTTCCATTATCAAGTACATTGTTGCTGTTGGTATTTTGAAAAACTGTATTTGTCACATCAATTACGAGTAAGAAAAATAAAAGTTTTTATTTTACTTTATTCATACTCCATTGCCCTTCCTTTCCTTATGTACGTCTGAGGTTCGTGTTTTTTTGGTTTTTTGGTTTTTTTTTTTTAGATTTTATTTATTTATTTGACAGAGAGAAAGATAGTGAAAGAGGAAACACAAGCAGGGGGAGTCGGAGAGGGAGAAGCAGGTTTCCCGCCGAGCAGGGAGCCCAGTGCAGGGCTCAATCCCAGGATCCTGGGATCATAACCTAAGCTGAAGGCAGACGCTTGATGACTGAGCCACCCAGGCGCTCCTGGTTTTTGTTTTTGTTTTTGTTTTTTGAAGTTTATTTATTTGAGAGACAGTACACATGGACGTGCATAAGTGGAGAGAGGAGCAAAGGGAGAGAGAGAATCTTAAGTAGGCTCCTTGCTGAGCTAGGAGCCCTGTGGGCTCAGTCTCATATCCCTGAGGTCACGACCTGAGCCAAAACCAAGAGTCGGATGTTTAACCGACTGAGCTACCCAGGCACCCCTTGTTTTGTTTTTATATTTATCCTGGTTGATGTTCTCTGGGCTTCTGTGGTTTGGTGGTCTTTGGGGGAAGTTCTGTCATTGTGTCAAATACTGTTTTCCAGGGCGCCTGGGTGGCTCAGTGGGTTAAGGCCTCTGCCTTCGGCTCAGGTCATGATCTCAGGGTCCTGGGATCAAGGCCCACATCGGGCTCTCTGCTCAGCGGGGAGCCTGCTTCCTCCTCTCTCTCAGCCTGCCTCTCTGCCTACTTGTGATCTCTTTATCAAATAAATAAATAAAATCTTAAAAAAAAAATACCACTTCCATTCCATCCTTTCTTCTCTCAGGTATTCCCATTATGCACAGGCTACACCTTCTGTAGTTCTCCTGCAGTTCTTGGATATTCTTCTCTTTTGTTTGTTTGATTGTTCAGTCTTTTTTTTTTTTTTTTATGCTTTTCAATTTGGGAACTTTCTGTTGTCATATCCTCAAGCTCAAAGACCGTTTCCTTGGCTGTGTCCAGTCCAGTTGGAATGAGACCTTCAAGGGCATTCTTCATTTCTGTGACACTGGTTTTGATCTCTAGCATTTCTTTTTTATTCTTGTGCAGAATTTTCATCTCTCTCCTTACATTGCCCATCTGTTCTTGCATGTTGTCTGCGTTTTCCATTAAAGCTCTTAGCACATTAATCCAAGTTTTAAGAACTCCTGGTCTCATAGTTCCGACACTCCTGCCATGTGTGAGTGCCTCTGATGCTTGTTCAGTCTCTTCAGACTGTGTTGTTTCTTATGTCTTGTTTTTTTGTGGAAAAGTGGACGTGCTCTGCTGGGATTGCCACGAACAGGCCTTCAGTGGGGTGGTTGTGGGGGTGCGGGGGGGCTTCCTAGTGCTGTGATTGAGTTAGTCTTTGAGCAGCCTGCGCCCGGGACTCTGAATGACACGAGCACCTCTCAGTCGTCCCTCTCCCCCTGAGGTGGGACAGAGTGGCTAGCGTGGGCTGAGGTGGCTATTTCCTTTCCTCCAGGTGGGTTAGGCTCTGATTGAGTAGTTCCTCCCAAGGGCAGGCCCTGTAAAGAAGAACAGAATACTCTGGTATATTTTATAACCCTTATTTTCCTTTCCCTCTGCTGGGAGCACTAAGGGATATTCTCTGATATTCCCTGTGAGGATCTGGTAGGGCTCACAGAGATAAAACTCAAGTGTGGGGGCCTCCTGAAGTCTGGGCCCTCCTAGAATTTTTTTTTAAGATTATTATTTATTTATTTGACAGAAACACAAAGAGGGGACACAAACAGGGGGAGTGAGAGAGGGAGAAGCAGGCTTCCTGCTGAGCAGGGGCTTGATGCGGGTGCAGGGCCCAATCCCAGTTCTCCGGGATCATGACCTGAGCTGAAGGCAGATGCTCAACCAACTGAACCACCCAGGCGCCCTGCTCCTAGAATTTTTAGCTTTCAGACTTGTCCACACTGAGCCTCCAGCAGTTCATCAATTATAGTTCATGTCCTCTTACCTGGGCGCTGGTTCCTGCTGAGGGTTCTGCTCCGATGATTGTTAATTCTCTCTCTGTATTCCTGTCCCTACAGTTTAGGGGGGAGTGATGTGTCCTGTGACCTCACTTCTCTTACGACATTAGAAGAGTTGTTGGTATTTCAAGTTTGTACAGCTTTTTGCATGTCGGTAGGACGAAGTGGTGACTTCTAAACTTACATGCTGGTCCAGAAACCACAAGTTCTCAATATAACTTTTTTTTTTTTTTTTAAGATTTTATTTGTTTATTTGAGAGGGAGAAAGAGGAGCATGAGTGGGTGAAAGGGGAGAGGGAGAAGCAGGCTCCTTGTTGAGCAGGGAGCCCGATGTGGGGCTCCATCTCAGGACCCTGGGATCATGACCTGAGCTGTAGGCAGACATTTAACTGACTGAGCCCCTCAGGTACCTCATCAATGTAACATTTTAAAGCGTACAATTCAGTGACGTTTAGTGTATTCACAGTGTTGTGTAACCATCACCTCTAATTCCAAAATCTGAAACATTTTCATCACTCCAAGTCACTTCCTCTTTCTTCTCTCCTGAGTTTTTGATAACCACTAATCTGCTTTCTGTCTGTGGATTTAATTGTTCTGGATATTTCATGTCAATCAAATTATACAGTATGTGACCTTTTTTTTTTCTTTAAGATTTTATTTATTTATTTGACAGAGAGAAACACAGCTAGAAAGGGAACATAAGCAGGGCGGGTGAGAGAGGGAGAAGCAGGCTTCCTGCCGAGCTGGGAGCCCGATGTGGGGCTCGATCCCAGGACTCCAGGATCGTGACCCGAGCCGAAAGCAGACGCTTAACAACTGAGCCACCCAGGCGCCCAGTATTTGACCTTTTAAGTCTGACTTCTGCTACTTGTACTAGCACTTTGGAGGCTTCTTCACAGTGGTGTTAGTACTCCATTCCTTCTTAACGACTGAACAATATTCCACTGCATTTGGTTTATTCAGTTACCTGTCGGGACATTTTGGCTTGTTTCTACCCATTAGCTGTTGTGAATAGTGCAGCTATGGCTATTAGTGTATGAGTATTTGTTTGAGTACCAGGAACAGTGTTTTGGGTATGTACTGAGGAGTAGAATTATTGGGTCGTACCGTCCTTCTTTGTCCGATTTATTGAGGAACCTGTGAACGTGCACAAGCTCTTTTGCGTTCCTTCCTGCAGAGGGTGTTACTGCCCCCTCCACGCCTCAACTTTTTACATTCCACAGTAACGCATCCTCTGTTCCTTCAGCCATTCTTCATATCACTTATGATTTCATTTCTGCGAGCCTGCCTCCTCTCTTTCTCCAAGTGCTGGGCGGTGCAGGTACCACATTCCCGACCGGGCCGGCGGTTTCATGGGGCTCCGGACACAGGAGCAGAGTTGGAGCGCTGGGGGGCTTGCACCCCCGTCTGTGCTTTTCAGGCACCTTGTCACACCAGCTTTATTCAACCAAGTCCTTCCACCACGGGGGTGTCGAACCACGCTTCTCATCTTCTAACTCAGTGCTTTGCTTTAGTGAAGGTCTTTACGACTCGTCTTGCTCTGTGTGACCCACCACCCGGTTCTGCCAAGTGAGTTTTCATCCTGACTCCACATTCCATCTGTTCATTCTCAAACTTGGTATAAAGGCTGGAGGCAGCCAACCAAGGATGAACTTTGAAAGGTTATGAGAGAATGTTCTAGGTTTTCCCAGGTTTATTATTCAGTGACCTTTGGGGGGGGTCATTAGATGCATTTAAGTCCACCCGTCTTTATTTCCATCCAGTTTCCATTTTGCCGTCTTGTTCTCAGTCACAAGAAACGAAAGTCTTCGTCAGGCGCCTCGTCAGTTTAATACACGGTTTCAGGAGTTTCACTGGAGTTGCGGTAAGCACCGTTTTGACTGAGCTGTTAGGCACTTCATAAATTGTCGCCGATGTTTTGTGAATAATGTTATCAGCTCTGTGCGATTTCTTTTTCTTCTCTGAAGGCACAAAAACCAATCTAGAATTTTGTTCACGATCAGCGTCAGACTCGACGGAAATAGAGTTTTGAACTATCCATCTTCTTCCCATTTTGAGCATTCGGGTATTATGTGCTTGCAAATTCCTTCAAGTTTACCTGTAGTGGAACAGTTCCGACCCTGTGTGTCCTCCGTGCCCTGTGACTTAAACCTCCCCCTGCCCCATAACTTAGGAGGAGCGCATGTATGTCTTCCCTAGTCTTGGACCGGGCTTCTCTCACTGTTACAGGGATTCTGCTCTTTCTACTACAGATGTGCTTCTTGAGAGACAGGGTAGCAAAGTAAGATGGAGCAGTTCTATTTTCTGTGTTTAATCATAAAAATATTACATTGATTTTTAAGACTCTATGTAAAAACATTTATCTTGCTGTGGGTAGTATTATAAGAATGTAAGCAGTGAGCAAAAAATAGGGGAGCCCAGACCAAATCTTTATTTTTCTGACGAGCTGTTGTGGATTTATTAGACAATTCTAGTCGACTTATGACAGTATTTGGGGTAACAGCTGTTATGTGAAGGTCAGCAGGTCTTGAATGCTAGGTGGCCTTTTCCGAACTATATATGATAAAGTTTTCCATTGTGTATGAAGGTCAGGAGACTAAAAAAACATGCAGAACTTGGAAATTACCACCAGGCTATTATGTTACAATTCGGGACAGCGCCCTGTCCTATTTGAAATCGGGACAAATGTGATGATGATAAAGAAGAAAGGAAAGGGCATTCTTGCCCTGTATTTTCTGATAACGTTGCCGAATAGGAAATTTAAGGAAATCATGGCCTGCATTTTGTGGTTGCTACATTTCTGATCGACTTGCATCATAAGGGTTAATTGATAAATGGATGAGTACGAGCCAACAGCTTGAAATGTTCTGACCGTGTTTTGGCAGTGAATTTGTTACTGTCATGTTATATATTTAATTCTGTAGAAAACGGCATAAAAATATATGTACTCTGAATCTTTTCCATGCTCATAAGCTAGGAACGGAGAGGCGTGAAAGGGCTCTGTTCCAAAAATATTTTCCTCCAGCAGCTTGCAGCTTGCCTCCACTTCTTACCTTAGTTTCTACTTTTATATTAAGTCATTGAAGTTCTTTGCAAAATGCAAGTGTGGGGCACCGTGAGTCATTATCATTGATCGGCCCCTAAGCCCAGCTCGTTTCTCAGACCAGCTGGCCAGTCTTAGCAGGACTGTGAGGAAGTGGAAAGTTGCTACAGGTAAGTTTTCATGTGGCGCAAATGCAGAGGTCAGGAAAATCTGGAAGCACATACTGATGTGGGTGAGGCAGGTGTCCACACTGAGAACTCTGGCCGGCTGGGGGGAGCTCTGGGAACCTGTTAGTAGCATGTATAGAAAGGCAGCGGCCTGGGGCACCTGGGTGGCTCAGTTGGTTAAGCGACTGCCTTCGGCTCAGGTCATGATCCCGGAGACCTGGGATCGAGTCCCGCATCAGGCTGCCTGCTCGGCGGGAAGCCTGCTTCTCCCTCTCTCACTCCCCCTGCTTGTGTTCCCTCTCTCCCTGTGTTTCTCTCTGTCAAATAAATAAAAATCTTTAAAAAAAAAAAAAAAAAAGAAAGGCAGCGGACTGACACTGAGGAGAAAGTTCACACTTTTGCATCGCTTTGCTTGTGAGAGATGCTGTACGTTACATTTTCCGAGAATTAATAGCCATGTGGGAGATGATTTTGCTGAAGTGAGGGGGCTCTTGCACTAAAATAAAGCCAAGAGCCAGTGGCCATAGTTGGTATCAGCTATGAGTAAGTGTCCTCGAAAAGCTAAGCCAAAGACAGGCCCCTCCCAAAATAGCTCGGAAGTGGGGGAGTTTTGGGGAGGGAGGACAAAGGTCAAGAAAGCATTTAAGAGAGCAAAAGTGAAAATCATCCAGTTTCTCTGACAAGGAAACTCTCCAAATGCCTCTATTCATGAGCCTTCTGTGATACGTTTGTTCTTTGTTGGGGAGTGCGTCAGAGCCTCCTGGGAAACGTTCCATCCCAAACCTGCCCGGCCCGGGGTCTGCCTCCTGACTCAGGCTCCAGGGTGGGGCCTGGGGGGACTCTCGGGGGTCCTGCCTCACACCGGCCTGGCAGCGCTGCTGCGGCTGGTAAACTGAGGCCTAGTCTTTGCTCTCTGCTTTGGTCTCCCCTCCTCTGTTAGGATACTGATTGTAATAATTCTGGTGTCTCCGGTTTCGCACCTCCTCTACTTGCAGCAGAGATGAACATCTGAAGGAGGAAGACACGTTCTCCAGCTCCCATCTCTTCCTCCCTTTTCCCTCCTCCTCGTAAGACTTAGTTCTGGGGACGCCTGGGTGGCTCAGTTGGTTAAGCGACTGCTTTCGGCTCAGGTCATGATCCCGGAGACCTGGGATCGAGTCCCACATCGGGCTCCCTGCTCGGCAGGAGGCCTGCTTCTCCCTCTCTCACTCCCCCTGCTTGTGTTCCCTCTCTGGCTGTGTTTCTCTCTGTCAAATAAATAAAATCTTTAAAAAAAAAAAAAAAAAGACTTAGTTCTGAAATGCAGACGTGAGCAGCCACCACCTGAGGGAACAGAGCTAACCCCGCGCCCACCTGTGTTGGTCAAAGACAGTCTCCAAGTCCCCTGGGGATGGAGACCAGCAAAAGGGGCCCTTCTGGCAGGCACCCATTTTTATGCGTCCTCTGGGATATTGTGGGATTCAGGCCCAGTGCCTGCTGTGTTGCCAGGGCGACCGTAGCTGCGGGCAGGGCCGCGGGCTCTGGGGTGACTGCAGGCTGCGGGACATAATTACCAGCACCTGCCAGGGATCCTGCGACTCCGGGAGCACGTCCACCGGGACCCCTCCAAATGGGACAGCCTCATCCTGAGGGAGAACCCTTAGTCCTTAAACGTTTAAGAATGATCCTCCCTGTGCCCATCGCCCATCCCCTTTGGAACTTCTGGAAGGGTTTTGCAAGACATTTTGCCTTTGGAAATCTTGCTGTAGCTGGACACAAGTTTCCCGTGCTAGCATGTGACACTAAGGAGAGGCACTCGGTTAGCACGTGAGATAGTTGGTCAGGAAGCTCAGGAGACGGAGCCTGGAGCACGGACGTTAAACCCTGTTAGACTTGCCGGTTGTGCTTTGGGTGGGTGCCTGGCCTTTTCGTTCCATGTGGTAAATCTTAATATTGAGTAAAACAAAATTTGATCAGAAAAGTAATTGATTTCTGCGCTTCGTGCTAGTGAAGTGTTTTCATCTGAGTACTAGAACAGTTTGTGAGTATGATCCTGAGTTACTTTGGAAAATTAAGTGTGACTTCTTAGGAAAGTCTGCGTGGTAAAAATGAGATAATAAGTCACTGAGGTGTGACGGAGCCTCTTTAAACGTAAACGTGAACAACTATATTAAAGACTTCTTTAAAATACATACATGTTCCTGAGAACAGTGAATAAAATATACCAACTGCCCTTGATAGCTTAGGATAAATTTTTATTCTGTGCTGTTGATGGGTGCGTACACAGACCTTTCTATAGAATATACTTCGGAACTTGTTTAAAGAAAGAGATCCTCCTATTGTCTGTCTGTCCATCTCTCTGTACGTCCATCTACCCACCCATCTAGCTTCTGTTCTGTCTTTCTCCGAGCAGTGAAGTGAGAATGTTGAGTTAGGTAACCTGTTAAACAGTATAACAAAAATGTCTATCTTTAAAACTAATTAGGGGAACAAAAAGGAAGCAACCCTCTTGGAAGTTTATTATTATTCTCAATAAGAGCATGTTTTTGTCTTTATTTTTTACTTCTTACCATTATTCAAAGCATATGCTGTCATTTCAGCTGCAAACTAACTTCTTTGTTGCTTTCAACCCTTCTGTGTCCCTAGCCTGTACATCCCCTGGAAATGTAGCACAATGTCACACCTTATTTGTATCTCCTCCCTGGTCTAATTCCCCAGGGTAGCACTTGGGGAAGTCTCCCGTGAACTGTTAAGATATTGTTGCTGAAGATAATACAAGTAAAGTTTGAGACAAGCAGGCAGAAAAGAAACATAGGGTTACAATTTGATTTCCAGTTAAAGTAGAGATGCCAGATGAAGATGCTAGATTTCATAGGATCATTGATAGAGAGTTCGCTATGTTTTGGAATAGTGATGCTTAACCTGGACTGGTTTCAGCAGGAGTCTGAAGCCCCTAAAACATCCTGCCAAGTGTTTTGTATGTTTGCGTATTTTTCCTTGGGAGGGGGTTTTGTGGCTTTCTATAGGTTCTTTTTTTTTTTTTTTAAAGATTATTTATTTATTTATTTGACAGAGAGAAACACAGCGGGAAAGGGAACACAAGCAGAGGGACTGAGAGAGGGAGAAGCAGGCTTCCCGCTGAGCAGGGATCCCTGCTTGATGTGGGGCTCGATCCCGGGTCTCCAGGATCATGACCTGAGCCAAAAGCAGCCGCTTAACCAACTGAGCCACCCAGGCGCCCCTCCCTGTAGGTTCTTAAAAGAGTCCGTAATGTGAAAAGGTTATGAATTTTGCTTTAGGAGGTCATGCTACTTCCACGACAGTTTTCCAGTTATTTGAGTTTGGGGATGCTCCATTTAAGCCAAACTTAATATCAGAAACATTCATTCCACTTGACTTTTTTTATCCTAATTCTTAAAATCACATTTGAGATCATCACACTCTGATCTCTCAAAAATAGCATTGTGACTGTTGCTGTCTCCTGCCTAATCGTGAGTCTAAATGTCTCTCAGAAAATGAGTTCTGGGCGCCCGGGGGCTCAGCGGTTAAGCGTCTGCCTTCAGCTCAGGTTGTTTCTCAGGGTCCGGGGATCGAGCCCCATATCATGCTCCCTGCTCACTGGGAACCCTCTTTCTCCCTTTCCCACTCTCCCTGCTTGTATTCCCTCTCTCTCTGTCAAATAAATGAATGAAATCTTTAAAAAGAAAAAAAAAGAAAAAAATTAGTCTTAATGATGAGCAAAATTGAGCATACGAAGTGCCTAGAACGTGGCTGATGATCAGTGAATACATGCTATATTGGATGTTGAATATACAAAACTGGGTATTATTTAAGCCAGTAGATTTTTTTTTAAGATTTTATCTAATCTCTATACTTAACATGGGACTCGAATTTACAAACCCGAGATCGAATCACACACGCTCCACTGACGGAGCCAGCCAGGCACCCCTGAGGCCAGTAGAATTTTCAGGTCAACACAGAAGTGAATTGAAATATATTACTGAGGGGCACCTGGGTGGCTTGGGTAATGGTTCCAGGGTCCCGGGATTGAATGGTTTCAGGCTCCCTGCTCGGCAGGAGGCCTACTTCTCCTCTCTTGCTGTCTCTCTGTGTCAAATAAATAAATAAAATCTTAAAAAAAAATAAATCATTGACATACTGTTTTTTAGAAGATTTTATTGACTTATTTGAGAGAGAGAGAGTAAGCATGCATGAAAGAGGGTGAACTGGGATTGGAGGGGAGGAAGGTGGGCAGAGGGAGAAGCAGACTCCCTGCTAAGCAGGGCTGATCCCAGGACCCATGAGATTATGACCTGAGCCAAAAGCAGACACTTAACTAACTGAGCCACCCAGGCACCCCATATTATTGAAGTACTTTTTAAAATGACAGTCTCAGTAAAGCTGTTTCCAAAAAAAATCCTCAGTACAATATTAACAGATCAAATCCAACAATGTCTAAAAAGAATTATACACTATGACACAATTGGATTTATTCCAAGTACACAAGGCTATTTCAATATTCAAAAATCAATAATCTACTGTATCAATAGGTTAAAGAAGAAAAATCACCTAATTACGTCGATCAAAGCAGAAATAGTATTTGCCAAAATCCAATAGCCATTCATGACAAAAATTCTCAGCAAGTGAAGAGTAGAGGGTAATTCTCTCAACCTGATAAAGAATAGTTACAGAAAAACCTAATTAGTAAATATACTTGTTGGTGAAAAGAGTCAGGAAAGTTGTGGAAACCATGAAAACATTATCGTTTCAATTTTTTTCTTTCATAGCAGTAGACTTTATGATGAAATATGCCAGAGAGATATATTGGGTTAAATCATTTGTGATAGCAACCCATCCAGAAAAATATGAATCCTGACGGGGTGTTTGATGTTGTTAAGTAATTGTGAATTATTTAGGTGATAATTCCCTTCCGGTTTTCAAGAGTTATTATCTTTTAAAGATGTACGTTGAGGGACGCCTGGGTGGCTCAGTTGGTTAAGCGACTGCCTTCGGCTCAGGTCATGATCCCGGAGACCCGGGATCGAGTCCCACATCGGGCTTCCTGCTTGGCGGGAAGCCTGCTTCTCCCTCTCTCACTACCCCTGCTTGTGTTCCCTCTCTCGCTGTGTTTCTCTCTATCAAATAAATAAAATCTTTAAAAAAAAAAAAAAAGATGTACGTTGAAGTATTGAGACATGAAGTGATACGAAATTTGGAATTTGTTTCAAAATATTTGAAATTGGTGGGAATGGCTTTGTAGAAATCAGACAAGATCGGCCCCGTGTTGCTAATTGTAGTGGTGGAGTCACAGGTAGGTACTCTGGGTTCATCATTCTAGTCTGTCTACTTGTGTATCTTATATAATACAGGAAGGTAAAATTCCGCAATGTAAAACTTGTTTGGTCACACCCGTTAGGATGGCTACTATCAGAAACCGGAAAGGAACAAGTGTTGGTGAGCACGTAGAGAAACCAGAGCCCTCGTGCACCGGTGGTGGGAACGTAAAATGGTGCAGCCACTATGAAAGGCAGTGTGGCAACACCTCAGAACATTAAAAATAGAATTACTTGGATCCAGCTGGTCCACTTCTGGGTGTATACCCAAAAGAATTGAAAGCAGGATCTCGAGAAGATACTTGTCATTTTCATGACGTTACTTGCAAGAGCCAAAAAGTGCAGCAACGCAAGTCTCCATAAATGGATGAGGATAAACAGAGTGTAGTGTATCACAATGGAGTGTTTTTCAGCCTTAACAAGGGAGGAAACTCTGACACAATATGTAACATGAATGAGCCTTGAAGACATTATGCAAAGTGAAATAAACCAGTCATAAAACAAATACCTACTTATTGGGGATACTGAGCATAGTCACATTCATAGAGACAAAGTAGAATGGTCGCCGGGAGCTGGGGGAAAGGGGGGATGGAGAATTAGTGTTTAATGGGCACAGTTTCAGTTTTGTGGGATGAAAAGCGTTCTGGAAATGGAAGGTGGGTGATGGTTGCACAACACGTGGATGTACCCAGGACCATCGAATAGTATACCTGAAAACCATCACGATGGTTAATTTTATGTTGTATTTAACTCCACAATCAAAAAAAAAAAAAAAAAACTTGCTTGGAATTTGAAGGATTGATTAGAAGGCCCCTTTTAATCTTTGAAAAGTTGGATTTATAGAAGGTGTGATTTCACTCCCTAAGAATTCTTTTGCAGAATGTGCTTAAAATTATTTTAATCAACCATAATAACATAAGCTGTACAAGGTCAGGAACTATCTAACTCGCCATTGTCTCTCAGCACGGAGGGTACCACGGGGGCTCAGTAAAGGTGGACGGACAAAGGCTGGCTGGGGGGGCGGATGGAGAAACGGATGAGTGGACGGACGAAATGATGGGGGAGTGGACAGACGGATGGATGGTGGAGTGAGTGAGAGGGCGGGTGAATAAAAGCAGCCCCTTTCCCTGTGCGGTCCTGCTGTCCGCGCTCACCTTTTAGCAGGTGGGGCCAGCTGCCCCATGAGCTCTGCTGCGGAAGCCAGGGCACTAAGCCGCAGCTTTGGTTCCGCCTTCACCGCCGTCTGCACCTGTGGCTGACCTCTAACCGGTTCAGTGATCCCGCTCTCCCCCTCCTGTCCCTTCCACCACGAGGCAGACCCTCTTCCCTCAGGCAAAGCATCAGATCCCCCCCCCCTCCACTGCCACCCCACTTTGCATACACGGTGAGATTTGAACTTGTGAAAGTGCATCGACGCTCCTCCTCGTTCCACTTCTGCCTCCTCTCTGGTCTCACCTCGTGGCACCCGCCGTGGGCCATGTTCCCTGCCACAGGGAACCCCGGGGAGCTCTTCGGTCTGCCGGCGTGGCCAGCACAGCCCACCCTCACCCAGGGCCAGTTTGAGGGACCAGCCGGCCTCCCCGGCCCGTCACCATGTCACCATTCCTACGTCTGATAAGATGGCAGCGCTTACCGTGCGTGCTGCTGGTGGCCGTGTGTGGCACGTGGAAGGCGTGTCACGTGAGGAGTGAATAACACAGGAAACTTCAGGGTACCACTCAAAAGACTGATTGCTGGCTTAATTTAAGGATTTATTTCACACAGAAATGTGGAGAATAGGTCGCCTGGGTGGCTCAGTCATTAAGCGCCTGCCTTCGAGGTCGTGATCCCCCGGGTCCTGGGATCAAGCCCCACATTGGGCTCCCTGCTCGGCGGGAAGCCTGCTTCTCCCTCTCCCACTCCCCCTGCTGTGTTCCTCTCTCACTGTGTTTCTCTCTGTAAAATAACTAAGTAAAATCTTAAAAAAGAAATGTGGTCTTACTTTAAAAATGAGTATCAGGGGTGTCTGAGTGGCTCAGTCATTGAGCATCTACTTTGGTCTCAGGTCGTGATCCTGGGGTCCTGGGATCCTGGGATCGAGCCCTCCTGGGCCTCCTTCTCAGTGGGAAGTTGGCTTCCCCCTCTCCCATCCCCCTTCCCCCGCTCGTGTTCCCTCTCGCTGTCTCTCTCTCAAATAAATCTTAAAAAAAAATAAGTAAAAATGAACTTAAGATTAATACAGGTAAATTATAAAGCTTGCTATTTTGAAGTCTGCAAATGATTTTGATGTGGAAAACCTTGATTTTCCTTAAGGAAGTGGGTATGTCAGCGGTTCCTGTTAACCAGTCACCAGGCAGCCCAAAGGGGGAGCTGCTGTTCATAAATTTCATGCAGTGTGACTTCGGTTAATTAAAAAGATTCCTCTTTCACTAAAAAGAATGCCACTTTTTTTGTGTTTGCTTTATGTTTTACACTTAACAGTGTTACTGTGTGTAATACTACTTCATACCTTTCTTTCCTGAGTGAAAGGGATAAAGTGAGGACCCCCCCCCCCCCAGGGTTCCAGACTGTAGGGATTTCCTGTGGCTCTGGGCTATACTCAGGACACGATGATAGGAGGTCATCCTAAGCACGCCTCCTGAGCCCCCTTAGCTCTGGCCTAGCCGTTGCTTCTCAAACCCAGCTCTGGCTTATGATTAATTTATCCACAAAGATTTATTAAGTACCTGTGTGGCAGGCCCAGAGTGGGTTTTTCACTTAATCTTATTTATAGTCCGTAGTCCCATTCCTGATTTGTGATGCAGAAACAGGCGAGGGGTGGTTAAAGAATCCACACCCAGTTCCAGTGTGAATCAGAAACAAAATTCACTTCTTTACTACGTTCTGTCCGATCCCGAAGTTCCTGCCTTTTCTATCAGACTGCAGTAAAACTTTGAACAGCATCTTGCAGTCTGAACAGTTAAGAGAGCACATTGGTGTAGGGGGATGCTCGCGGTAAGTTTTAAGTCTGGCCCCTCATCCGGCCCCTCTCCAGCTGCAGCTCACTGCACTGAGAACCTACACTCGCCAGTCTTGCTGGCCCAGAACGCGCTGTGTGCCTTACTACCTTTAGGGCTGATACACACTCTTCTTCTCTTTAAAATACTCCCTCACACCCAGGAAGCCTCAGTTATCCCTCAGAGATGTCCTTGGGACATCTCCACTGGTACTTTGATGGACTCGAGAGCTGACCTCAGGGATTTCCAGCCCCTCCTGCAGACACAGGGTAGAATGGCACTTCTCCACCCTGGTGGGCTTGGGTGGGGCCATGTGTCCCCTCTGGGCAGAAGGTGCAGCTCCCATTAGAGGACCCTTCCAGGGTGCCCACCCCTTTCCCTCTGGCACAGGGCATGGCCACATTTGAGATGGTGGCTCCCTGGTCATGTCAGCCTCTGCTGACTGATAAAATTCCCAACACTGGTTAAGGCCCCTTCTGTAGTTCTATTTTTTTTTAATTATTATTTTTAAAAGATTTTATTTATTGATTTGACAGAGAGAAACACAGCTAGAGAGGGAACACAAGCAGGGGGAGTGAGAGAGGGAGAAGCAGGCTTCCCGCTGAGCAGGGAGCCCAATGCGGGGCTTGATCCTGGGACTCTGGGATCATGAGCCAAAGGCGGTCGCTTAACGACGGAGCCCCCCAGGCGCCCCGCTTCTGTAGTTCTTTCACCACACTGTGTAGCTCTTTAGTTATAGCCGTACCATTTTGGAATGTTGTAGATGCTTGTTGCTATGTTTGTGTTCTCAAAGAGATTGTGATTTGATTCCCCAAATCGCAGCACCTTGCAGCGTGCTTGTGTATAATAGATATTCAGAGAAGATCTCTTAGAACAAAATCAGAGGCAGTGGGATGTGAAGACGAAAGGACCTTTGACACGAAGCTGGTTTGAATGACCAGGGATGATCTGATTTAATAAGAATTTATGGGTGGGGACGGTACTGAAGAGAGCTTGTGAGAACCTATGCCTTTTTACATTTTGAATTGGAGACTGTATGTTTTACTTATCCTCAATGTTTCTTTGAGGTAAGAAAGAGTTAGCTGGAGATTTTATACTTACATAGTGTAGGATACTTTTCTGTGCAGATCGTCTTTAGCAGAAGGCCTGGTGACTCAGATTATATTCCTGGTGGCTCAGGTTATATTCCTGGTGGCTCAGGTTATATTCCTGGTGGCTCAGGTTATATTCCTGGTGGCTCAGATTATATTCCGCTCCTTCCACGAGGAAAAGGCTGCAGTTTTTCATCCAAGCACTACAGGTACCTGCCGTCACCTGGTGGCAGCGTTCCTTAATTGCAGATTCTTTTGATGGCCCGAGATTAAAAGCAAACAAAACAGTGACACTGCAGGATTTGCTGGGAAGTGCTGGCAGTCTCATAAGACATTCAGCTGTTATTATTTATTATGTCATTCTTGACCCAGTGTGACCAATCTGGGTTTCTGGGAATGAGAAGGGGCGCACATCACGTTCTCTTTTGAAAAGAGCAGATGTCTCTTTAAAGTAGAAGAAAGAAATCAGAGGGGAGCTGCTTGGTGTTGGGTCAATGTCAAGGCCATGGCACCCCGGCTGCGGGACCACCTCTCCAAGGGCGGGTGACTTGTGTGGCCTGGGCGAGGGGCCAGCCCCTCCTCAGCCCACAGAGTTGGGACGAACCAAGGAGGCCTCAGTAATAAATTTGACGTTAACCCTGAGATGGACTGTGGCGTTCCTTTTCTCTTGACTTTTAGTTACTTATTTTTTAAAGATTTTGTGTATTTATTTATTTATTTATTTATTTATTTATTTATTTGACAGAGAGAGAGACAGAGGGAGCACAAGCAGGGTGAGGGGCAGACAGAGGGAGAGGGAGAAGCAGGCTTCCCGCTGAGCAGGGAGCGGGATGTGGGGCTCAATTCCAGGACCCTGGGATCATGACCCAAGCTGAAGGCAGATGCTTAACGACGGGGCCTCCAAGGCACCCCTCCTCTTGGTTTTTAAATTGGATGTCAGTTTCTTTTCTTTTTTTTTTTTAAAGATTTTATTTATTTGACAGAGAGAAACACAGCCAGAGAGGGAACACAAGCAGGGGGAGTGAGAGAGGGAGAAGCAGGCTTCCCACTGAGCAGGAAGCCCGACATGGGGCTCGATCCCGGATCTCCGGGATTATGACCTGAGCCGAAGGCAGTCGCCCAACCAACTGAGCCACCCAGGCACCCCATGGATGGCAGTTTCTTAAAATCTGCCACGGGCTGTCTGTGTGGCTTAGACTGTTAAGTGTGGGACTCGTGATTTTGGCTCAGGTTGTGATCTCAGGGTCATGAGGTCAAGCCCAGTGTCTGGCTCCGGGCTCAATAGGGAGTCTGCTTGGGATTCTCCCTCTCCCTCTGCCCCTCCCTCCACGCGTGCTCTCTTTCAGGTAAATAAATAAATCTTTTAAAAAATAAAATAAAAGGGGTGCCTGGGTGGCTCAGTTGGTTAAGCGACTGCCTTCAGCTCAGGTCATGATCCTGGAGACCCGGGATCGAGCCCCACATCGGGTTCCCTGCTCGGCGGGAAGCCTGCTTCTCCCTCTCTCACTCCCCCTGCTTGTGTTCCCTCTCTAGCTGTGTTTCTCTCTGTCAAATAAATAAAATCTTAAAAAAATAAAATAAAAAATAAAAAATAAAATAAAGTCTACCACAACCACAAAACTAGCCATGTCCTAAAATCATAGGTGTGTCCCCAGGTGGAACTTAGCGTGTACAGAGGTCTGATTGCCAGCCTGATGTTCCGTGATTTCAGTTAAGACTGTGCCATTCGAAATCGAGTCGGCTTTGTAATGATGTAGAATGTGGTGAAATGAATCAGGTGAAGACTCAACATGGGTGACGTGTTCCTTTATTTGTGATTTTTTGGGGGGAGGAGATTACAGAAATATCATTCACTTGTTTCTATAAATATTTGATAACAGCAGTTGAATGTGATGAAATATTAAAAATATCATTTATTAAATATTTAAAAGTTCAGTGCTTGGAATTGGCCAGATCTCTTCATTCTACTGCCGGCTGAAAGGAACAATTTATAAATTCTGAATTACAAAATTAGAATACTGGGAATATAGCTATACAATGCTTTATGCCTTGAAGCATTAGCCACTTTCAGCTATGGGCCTTTCTTTTTTCTTCCTTTCTTTTCTTTCCCTCCCTCTCTTCTGTCCTTTCTTTTTAAAGATTTTATCTTTAAGTAATCTCCACACCCAGACACCCAGCGTGGGGGCCCCACTGCGGGCCTTCCCGTCAGGGTAGCCGAAGGGCACGCGCTGGGCTCTTACCCGCCCGCAGGCTTCCTGCAGTGTGCCTGGCCTGGCATTTCCACGAATACGGTCGTGCGGTTTACGTGTCTGGACTTTCATGGACTCACACCTGGAGTGACCTTCAGCTTTATTTGCCATGCTTAATGAACTTTATTAATAAAACCTTAACTATGAAAACAAACTGCTGTTAATGGTGCACTGTTAATCACATCATCTGTGTTTTAAAACGAGATTAGTGGGGCGCCTGGGTGGCTCAGTCGTGGACCGTCTGCCTTCGGCTTAGGTCATGATCCCGGAGACCGGGGGGAGACCGGGGATCGAGCCCTGCATCAGTCGGGCTCCCTGCTCGGCGGGAATCCTGCTTCTCCCTCTCTCAGTCCCCCTGCTTGTGTTCCCTCTCTGGCTGTGTTTCTCTCTGTCAAACAAATAAATAAATCTTTTTAAAAAATAAAAATAAAATAAAATGAGATTAGTTCCTTTCAGGCGGCCTTTTTCTCAGTACTGTCTCTGTAACTGCAGGCCGCACTCCGGCCTCTCTCCTAGCATGGTGTGGTGAGCTGCCCGGGGAGGCTGGGAGGGAGTCCAGGCAGCTGGGTGACACACTCAGCCCGCTGCAAGGGAGCTTATTTCCTGTGTTCGGTGGGGCCTTCTCTGACCAATGGCCACAGCACATTGTGGGGCCTCCACGCGTTCCTCCCCCCAGGTAACTGGCCTCTGTCCCAGGGAGTATTTCTGAAGAAGGGGAGCCTCCCATCTGGATTCTCTTCTTTATTAAATGTCTTGTCCCAGCCATAGGAAGAGAGGAGATACTTTCCAAAGGTGTTTTGAATTTTTAGTCTTTGTAATCGGGGTTTGGTTTCACAGCATATCCCACTAGAATCTAATCGCAGCTTACTTTCCAGGCAGATCCCACAATATTTTGATGGCCAGATTCTCTAGTCTCCTTTACCTGGAATGAACATCCACCTGCCAGAAACAGATAAACAAAAAGCACCTTCCCAACATCTAAAACACCAAACTGTTTTTCACTTCTCAGCACCGAAATTATCTTCCGTATAAGAGAAAATCTACAAACCAGAACACTGACTTAATTGTACTATGCATGAGATTCCTTATATACGCATCCATCTACCCGGTAGTCCTGAGTAATGACACCGTGCTAGGCGTTGGGAATTAACAGAGAACAGGAAGTCTCCCTCTCCTGGAATCTTGTGTTTTTGTTCACAGACGAGTGGAGGAAGAGAAGTTTAGCAGTACTTAATCGCATCTACTAAGCGCCAGACTCTGTCCTAAGCATTTCACCAAACCAGCACATCAAGTGGGTACTGTTGCCATCCTCAGTTTTTGGATGGGGAAACTGGGGCCCATAGAGGAAGCCAGGTAACATGCCCCGAGGCCTCAGGCTGGCACTGCTGCCCTTTCCTTCACAGTGTGGCAGCAAGTAGCAGAAGAAAAGAGGAAATGGGGACGAGAGCAGCAGGTGCTGTAGTTGGAGGGCGTGGTCGAACAGAGACTTGAATGAGATGATGAGTTCCCTGAGACCCTGTTGGGGTTGAAGAGGTTAGAGGTATTTTAATAACGTTAAGACGTTACTTGCCTTTTTCCTCCTCCTGCCTGTTTCCTCCTTCAGCTCTAAAGGCTGCAGGACCTGTGGCTATGTGGCCCGCTGGCTGCGGGAAAAGCTAGGACTCAGCTGACAGTAGAAAGATGTGCAAACATGAAACGCACCGCCACTCTTCTTTGTAAACTGTTTTTAAAAGTATAGTCACACACACAAAAGAGAAAGTATAGTTACTTCCACAAAAATGTTATTTATATATATATTCTAAAGATTTTATATATTTATTTGACAGAAACACAGCTAGAGAGGGAACACAAGCAGGGGGAGTGAGAAAGGGAGAAGCAGGCTTCCCGCCGAGCAGGGAGTCTGATATGGGGCTCGATCTCAGGACCCCAGGACCATGACCCGAGTTGAAGGCAGATGCCCAACGACTGAGCCACCCAGATGCCCCCAAACTGTTGTTTATATGAACATATGATAGGTTTATTGTTTTTAAAAATGAATTGATAAATAGTACAATATTTCTTGATTTTGATTCCCAGCGCAGTAAATGCTCCTTAGGTCTCCAGATAATAGATAAACCCCACATGAACAAAAGCCACATAGGATCCTCGGTACCATGGTGTCTGTGGGCTCGAGAGCAGAGGTGGAGAAGTGTCCCTCTGGGTGCCGTGTGAAGGTCACGTGCAGGGACAAGGATGAGGTTGGTTAGATTTTGCAAATAGTCCAGGTGAGCAGCACAGACAATGAGACATGGCTCCACCTGGATTGGTTTTGTGTGTGGGTTTGTTTTTTTTTAACTGCGGTAACATACACATAAAACCTCCCATCGGACATGCACACTGCCTTAAGTACAGCCGTTCACGATGCTGTGCAGCCAATCCCGGAACTGTTTTCATGTTACAAAACTGAAACTCTATACCTGTGAGCCAACAACTCTGGGTCTGGATTTACTCTGAAAGTGGAGACAGTGGGATTTGCTCTTGGTTTAGAAAAGATGTGTGTAATTGTCTGGTAAATGCACCGTCAGTTAGTGAGATGGTAGCTCCTTTCCCACTTCCAGTGTAAGTGTAGAATGGCACACACGGGCGCCGCCTCCCCGTGCACCGCGTCGGAGCAGATGTGGGTGAAGCCCAGTCTCCTGTCATCACCTGGTGCTTCTCGCACGACAGCAAACACGGAGGATCGCATCATGGCTAAACACTGAATCTTCGTTTTAGCTCCTTCTGAACGTGGACTTACAGAAAAGAACCAGGTAGTTCATTCGACAAATAGGAAATAAAGCTTCATACCATTCCTTCTACTTAGATCGGTTCAACTGGGCGCTTCGCGGTGAATACACGCACTGAGGTTATAATGTGAGCACTCATTAGGTGAAGGTAAAAAGAAATTAAAAGGTCTGGGCCACCCAGACCGTGCTGGGGGAGATGGGGACTCAGAGAGAGCCCTGGCGCGGAGCAGAGGAAGGTCTCGCCCAGGCTCCCTGGGAGCCACGCCCCAGGCAAAACAGATGGAGAGGAAAAAAACTTGGATTTCATCGGATAAGCAAGCAGCCGGCTGGCATGGCAGTTCTTACCTTAGAAACAAAGCATCCGTGCCTGTGCCCAGCCAAGAAGGTCAAGGTCGCTCCTCCAGGGACCTCCCCCAGCCTTGTGGGTTGTGTGCGTGTCCCTGGTGTACAGATGAGAAGACTGAGATGAAGGGGCCAGTTATGTGCTCAAGGTCACGCAGCCAATAACAGAAGGGAGCTGGAATCCGACCTTAACACACCTGACCTGACCCTCAAAGTGGGTTACTTGCAAACACTGTTTACAGTCAAGTTCTTCAGAAGTTTTATGTTTAGTTTTATTTATACTCCATATTTGTAATTTTATATTCATAAATTTTCTTTTACATTTTTATTTGTAATGCCAGTTTTAAATAGGTAATATATTATTGTTGCCATAAAGAAGTGGTAGTATATTTTTCTTTGTGACTTTCCTGTGGTAGGTTAAAAACAGATAGTTTGTCTCTAGTCATCAGTCTTTTAATTTCTAGAGCAGTTTATTTCTTAATTCTCGTTGCTTCATTGACTGTCTCCACATTCCTTACTCTGGAATTCAGAATTTCATCCCATTAGGGTCTTGCTACCAAACTTTGCAACAAAAAATACAAGTATTGGGGTGTCTGGGGGGCTCAGTTGGTTAAGCATCTGCCTTCGGCTCAGGTCATGATCCCAGGGTCCTAGGATCGCACCCGCCGTTCGGCTCCCTGCTCAGCTGGGAGTCTTCTTCTTCCTCTTCCTCTGCCTATCGCCCCCCCCCCTCCGCTTGTGCTCTCTCTCTCTCTCACTCTCTTTCAAATAAACAAAACTCAAAAAAAAATACAAGTGTTGCCTTCCAGACTAATGAGTGTTTTGTTATTTTTAGTAATAGATGTGTGTCTCTGAAAGCAGTAGAGTTTAAAGTAGTAATTCTGACCTGGTCTGTTCCCTTTCTTCTTTTTCTCTCTTGACACACAGCTAACAAGCACAAACCGTGGCTCGAGCCCACCTATCACGGCATAATCACAGAAAACGATAACGCAGTGCTCCTCGACCCTCCTCTGATTGCCCTGGATAAAGATGCACCTCTACGATTCGCAGGTACGAACGTGGCTTTTCTCTTACAATTGATAAATATGGACTGGATGCAAAGCATTTCACGTATCCCGTTCAGATTATATCTGAGCTTTTCTGGAAATGTCTGAAAGCTAAGGGGTGTTGTGGCTCCTGTGTATGACACTTGTTTCTTTTGATTTTAATAGTTGGAGTAGCTGAGAAAGAGCCTGGCCTTGCTGAAAAGCAGAATATTTATCGCATCTTTGTATTCCTCGGGGTGACCAGATAGAACACACCTAGACCGCTGTATCTCAGACTAGTGTGCGCACAGAGCGCCCAAGGGTGGTGTTGACAATGCGGATTTGGGTGCAGTGGGAGCGGGGGAGGGGGGACCTGCGATTCTGCCTTTCTGACCTATTCCCCGGTGCTGCTGGTTCGTGGGTGGCTCGAGGCCGTCCTTGCATCGCCTAGATGTCAGGTACCAGGAAGGACAGAGCTGAAACACAGAGCCGTGTTTATAGAGGAATCCTTTTGGCTTAGATTTTCACTTTTAATACATTTTTAACATGAGTTGCTTCTTAAGATTGTAACCTGAGTATTTATAAGAGACAAATCTCTGGGATTGCTTTGGAGGTTTTCTGCTTTGTAACATTAATGGCACTTTCCAGGTCAGCATTGAGCCTGCTTTTGCACAGTGACCACGGTGGCTTCCTTAGGGGGGCGGCGGGGAAAGGGCTGCCTCATCCTTTCTTTGCCTCAGAGTCAAAACTGGCATTGTGACGGTCATTTTTTAAAGAGTAGTTTTTGCAGGATATTTTCCCCAAACGCAGTTTCTCATATTAAAGAAGGTGTTCTCTCCGCCTAGGGACAGATAAGGACAATTCAGCAAATCTTGTCCAGATTCTATCGTACGTTAATTTTACTATGGTAAATTGAGGGAAATGAATGTGTGGTTGTTTCCGAAGAGCGGTTTTTATAATGAATATGTTCCTCGTATTCCATTCGAGGGCCGCATCCCATTTTCAGGAATGTAACCTGAGCATCAGTGTGTGCTCCTCCAGTCAGTGATGGAGACAGACAATTAGTTTTACTTGCTTATTGGTTTTTCTAGAGAAACCCAATTAGATGGACGGGAGGGGAGGCACTCTGGCTGCGAACACACGGTGTTAATCTATCAGCTGAGGTGGTTTGTTTCATTTTGTTTGCCCCAGATTTAAGACCATTTCAGCATTGCTATTGGTTTTCTCTGTAACTACCCAGGTTTTGGGGGCGGGGGTACACACATCCCATGTGTACCATATATGGATGCTTATTACCTCCAGTCCCTCCTTGGAAGTGGGACATTTAGTGTGTAAGTAACCTTACCGGGTCCTCTCGATTGTGTTTCTGAGTGGACTTACACATGTCATGCATTTTAAGAGGCGACTGCAGTCAGGAGTCCTGGGCTCCCTCCCTTAGGCCTCTGAGGAGTATCTCCTGCAGGCCTGTTGTGTCTGGGCCCCTCCTGCTGCCTCGCTAATAACATGGGACGTGTGGAAAGCCTTCGCGATGTTCCAGGCGCTGTTCTGCGAGCTTTACAAAAACAAATTTGTGTGTGCTCCTCCACAGTCTTAGGAGGTTAAGGGCGCTTCCTGCCATCCCCGCTTTGTTTCTTGCTTTTTAAAAGTCAGTACATTTTCACATAAGGAATTTCACATGGGATTCCTTCCACTCCCAATCACCTTAGTTCCTCAAAAGTCAGAATTGTAGTCTTCAAAATAGCCCTTTTCAAAAGAACTTTTGGTTCAGTCCCTGTTGTTACTGCCTCAGTCACAGTTCTGTGGTTGGCTTCCTTTGACCCCCACTTGAGTATGGACATACTTTAAGAATTCCCCTCAAAGGGGCACCTGGGTGGTTCAGTTGGCTAAGCGTCTGCCTTCAGCTCAGGTCATGATCCTGGAGGTTCGGGATCGAGTCCCGCATCGGGCTCCCAGCTCTGCGGGGAGTCTGCTTCTCCCTCTGACCTTCTCCCTTCTCATGCTCTCTCTCTCTCACTCACTCTCTCTCTCTCAAATAAATAAATAAATCTTAAAAAAAAAAAAACTCTGTCAAAAAAAAGTTCCCCTCGTGTTGGGTCAGACTAGATGTTTCAATTTCAGGCACCCTCTTAACATGAAGAAGTTCAAACCATCTTCACCCCGGAACACCCACCCCCTAGCATTGGACAGATTTGGGGATATGCCAATACCTTGAAGTGCAGACATTGTGTTCTCAAGTGAAAAGCCTGAAAAAAGAAAGCATCTTTGTTTCATGTTAACATAAAAATTAGATACTAAACTCCGTATAGCTGAGATTTCCCTTCTAGCCTATGCTTTTAGTCATTTAGTGGTCCTGGACTCAACCTTCCTGTTGATCAGTGTCCCCACCATCACTTTCCCCCATTTTAGGTGTCATGTTCCTTCTTATCCGTGTCAACACTCAGACTGAACCGTGAGTTCCAGGCTTCGAGACAGGACTTACCTTGCACTTTTGTCTTAAGTTTTTGTCCACAAATGAAACAAAAGCAAACGCAAGTGCTTTCTGCCATCCCTGTTCTAAGGAGAGGAAGCTGGGACACAGAGCAGTGACCTCATCTGTGGGCATGTATCCGAGGCAGGGCGGCTCTTTGCCACCATGGGGCCGTGGTGGGCACCGCAGGAAGCTACAATGAAAGCAGGAAGTGAAATATACTTTAAAGGAAAAAGTCGTATTAATAAAATGTCACCATAGTTTTTCTTTTCTCATTGGATTGAATGTTAATGCAGCATTTATCAAAACCACCTAATGTATTGTCATGAACAAAATAATACCTATTTTAATGTTGTATGTTTTTAGGGGTTCCCAGCTCTTTTTTACTGATGTGCAAAAGTTAACATATGGAGATTTAAAAAACTGGTAAGAGAATCAGTTGAGGGCCAAGTCATAGTGGTAACGAGATTGTATTTGCTCTAGTAGACAGGCAAATCATTCCTTCCCTTCTGGAGATTTTCATGGGAGACCTGTCACTCTTATAGTTTTCTTTTTGAAAAATATAATCCACACAGCATAAAAGTATACAATTCATCGGGTTTGAGGATTGTGCAGCCGTCAGCCACTGTCTGATTCCAGAACATTTTCATCACCCTCAGAGAAATCCTTGCACCTGTTAGCCACGCCCCATTTCCCCATCCCCTTTGGCAGCCACTAATCTAGTTCGTGTCTGTGGATTTATTCTGGATTTGCTGTGACTTGTGTCTTTCGCTTCCCGTGGTAATTTGAAGTTTCACCCATGCTTCCGTAGTCACATATGTCTGTCCTTCCTTTTTCTTGCCAAGTAACGTTCCATCGTATGGACATACCACGTTTCCCACTCACCCGCTCATCAGCTGACATGGCGTTAGCAATGTTTCCACTTGGTGGTGATTGTGAGTCCTGTGGAGTGAACCTTAGCGTACAAGTCTTCGGTTTGGTCGGGTGCCCGCCTGGGAGTGGCGTTGCTGTGCACACACAGCCCTGGTCCCTCTGCCCTAGAGGGGAGCAGCTGCGGGCCTCGCCCCCTGCTCTGCTGCCGTGGCACCTGTCCGAGCAGCACAACGCTGCCCCCGCTGTCCCTCTGAGGCCACAGCAGGCAGGTACGTCAGGAACACAGACCCCAGCCTGGGCTTGAGTCCTGCGTCGGCCGCCTACTGGCTGGACGGCCTTGGGCAAATGACCAAACATCTCTGTGTTCCGTTTCATCCGTCGTAAAACAAGTAGGTGGCATCATATACCTCAAGGGTTTGTGGATGATTCACTTATTTATTAATATAAAGAGCTCAAAACAATGCCTGGTGCATAGTAAGTGCTCTATACAGTTTGCTGCTGCTGTTATTAATAAGAGAATTTTCTAGAAACATTTTTTTATTTAACTTTCTGTGAGAAATATTTCCTGTCGTTCTGCAGTAGTCTTTTTTCTAAAAATATTTTTTTTATTTATTTATTTGACACACAGAGAGATCAGAGGTAGGCAGAGGGGCAGGCAGAGAGAGAGGAGAAAGCAGGCTCCCTGCTGAGCGGAGAGCCCAATGCAGGCCTGGATCCCAGGACCCTGAGATCATGACCTGAGCCGAAGGTAGTCGTCCAACCAACTGAGCCATCCAGGCGTGCCCCCCCCCTTTTTTTTTAAGATATGTATTTGACAGAGAGAAACACAGCCAGAGAGGGAACACAAGCAGGAGGAGTGAGAGAGGGAGAAGCAGGCTTCCCGCCGAGCAGGGAGCCCGATGTGGGACTCGATCCGGGGTCTCCAGGATGATGACCTGAGCCGAAGGCAGTCGCTTAACCAGCTGAGCCACCCAGGTGCCCCTGCAATAGTCTTCATAGTGTTCCATTTTCTCACTGAGTTTCTTAAACAGCTTTTTGGGTAAGGCAGAGGCCCCCTCTGGAGGCTTATGTTGATCTTAGATTGGCTTTGGTGATGGCACGGAGGTTAGCTTGCCACCATGGTGGTGCTGGTGCTGGGGCGGAGGGAGCGTCTATACTCGCTGAGCGTGGGCCAGAGGTGGTCCTGAGGGCTCGGCATGGGTCGCTTCTCTGTTCAGCAGCCGCCCTCCATGGGCACTCTTGCTGCCGCTGGCTCTGGGATCAGAGTGGGTCTGCCAGCGACAGGACGGCCTTGTTCTTCCCTTCACCCCCAGCGCCCAGGCCGGCCTGTGGGGGTAGCTGATGCTCCACAGACACGGCTAGAAGGAACGAGAGGCTCTGCCCAGGATCGGCCGGCTCAGAAGCAGAAGCGCTGCCTTCAAGCCAGGCGGTCTGGGTCCAGAGGGATTTGTACATCTGCTGAGTCCACTTCCCTGACGTCATCTTTAAAACACCGTGAATATCCCACCTCACGGTTGTGCCCCATCATGGGGCGGGCCCGTGGGAAGCCACCAGAGTACTTGTCGAAGCCCCAAGATAAATATGTGTCATGTTAGGAGCTTAGTCACCAGAGTGCGTTGTAAACGGTCTCCAGTTAGACGCTCATGTTGAACATACAGGGTCCAGCCCAGCTTGTGTCCTTGGGGGAGACCCAGAGACTGAGGTCTTGGTACTTGTCAGCTCTTCTAGGAAAGTAGAGTCAATTCCTTACTCACCCCCTTTTCTATAATCTGCTAACAGTCTGCGTAGATGTGACTATGAAAGTATGTTGTAGGGCGCCTGGGTGGCTCAGTGGGTTAAAGCCTCTGCCTTCGGCTCAGGTCATGATCTCAGGGTCCTGGGATCGAGGCCCGCATCGGGCTCTCTGCTCAGCGGGGAGCCTGCTTCCTCCTCTCTCTCTGCCTGCCCCTCTGCCTACTTGTGATCTCTCTGTGTCAAATAAAGAAATAAAATCTTAAAGAAAAAAAAGGAATGGGAACTTGATCTCTGTTGATGTTTACTTAGAACCAGCTCACATCTGTGATACTTCCCTCCATATTCTGTGTAATTTCTGTGACTCATGTGACCTGAGGATGGCCAGAGGGGTTGACCGCCACACATCACCACCCAGTTCTGCTTTTGTTTAGCAGACACAACTGGGCAGATATTGTGTTTGCCACAATGAGTTGGATATATTCGGTTAAGCCCCATGAAATTGCCATTGTTGTATGTTGAAAATATCAAAATATTTGAAAAAATAGGATGCTGGAAATTTCATGTTGTTCAGCCTAACATGAGACAGTTCTCCATTGAGTTAGCAGGGGTTTTTGGTTTTCTGTTTTTTTAAAGATGATTTATTTGACAGAGAGAAACACAGCTAGAGAGGAAACACAAGCAGGGGGAGTGAGAGAGGGAGAAGCAGGCCTCCCGCAGAGCAGGGAGCCCGATGCGGGGCTCGATCCCCGGTCTCCAGGATCATGACGTGAGCCGAAGGCAGACGCTTAACGACTGAGCCCCTCAGGTGCCCTGAGTTAGCAGTTTCAGTGTCTGGATATTAGGTCAGAAACTCCATGTTAAATCATGAACTAGAGGGAATTCATGTTAAGTGCGGTTGCCTTCAGGAGAGGTCTGAGTTCGTGACCATTAAGTATTCGGTAGCCGTGCCAGGTCTCCCACAAAATGGAAAAAGAGCATAGAAGTTCGCCCCTGCCCTCCAAGCACCGGTGATCTGGGTGGGAAGGCAAAAGCAGCATTGACCAAAAGTTACGTGGGGAGTACTTGGAGTTTATGATTTGTTTATTTATTTAAAGATTTTAATTACTTATTTGAGCAAGCGAGAGAGAGAGAGCATGGGGGGGGGGAGGTCAGAGGGAGAAGCAGGGACCCTGGGATCATGACCTGAGCCGAAGGCAGTGGCTTGACGACTGAGCCCCCCGAGTTTATAATTTAGCGCCAAGCGAGAGGGGCAGCACAGTCTAGGCTGGAGCTTCGGGAAAGGCAAGATGGCGTAGGTTCCAGAAGGTACAGAGGTGACTGGGCCTAAAGGATGAGAGGAGCTGACATGCCCAGTGAAGGGAGGGGAACCATCGAGCAGGGGTGCGAACCGGAGGGGCTTCTAAAGAGAGAGATGCACAGTCAGCTCGTGGGGTGTGTGCAGCGAGCACACAGTGTGGGAGCAGAGGACTGGAGGTCAGCTTGGGGCCACAGGGTTTCCCTTGCCAACCTGAGTAGATGGGATGTTTCTGCACATGTGGTTTTTAAAACCGTGTCCAAATCACCACATAGACTCAGCTGTCAGAGCCTAAGAAATCTGGATCCAGCCAGCGAGGTTTGGAAGCTCCTGACCTACCCGTCTCTCGGGTGTAGACCACGTTCTTGCTGCATCAGAGCTCTCTGGGGACCCTGGTCGGAAAGGTGGGTTTATCGGGCTCCACCCCGGAGCCGCGGAGTCAGTGTCTGAGGATGCAGCTCCACGAAGCACAATTTTAACCAGCTTCTCGGGCAGTTCTTGGCACACGGAAATTGGGGGGCCATGGCTGTAACCAGTAAGGAGCTAGGAGGATGTGGTGCTCGGGTGTGTGGTGGTTGCTGCTGTCCGTGTTTAACTGGAAAACTGCTCTGATGAGAGCCACGTCTGAGCTTGTCCCAAAAATCAGCCTGGATCAGTCCGCAGAGGAGTCTGAAGTCACTGAAAATAAGGGTCAGCCTGGACACCCAGCTGGCAAGTGTGGGCCCCAAGGCTGTGTAGAGAGAAGCGGGTTAGGGACAAGAGTGGGACTAGCAGGGGCATAGTCGTGGACACTTGCTGCTCAGCAAATGTCTACTTTTGCTTCTTAACAGCCGCTGACCTCTTTCCTACTGGGTCCAGACTGAGGGTCTGCAGCCCATTTCCACACCTTCCCCAGCCAAGTGCATGTACAGCCCAGGCTTGGCCAATCAGATGCTCCCTCCATGGATGTGAATATTGAGCAGAGGGGCAAAGATGCTAAGACTGTTGGCAGTTACATTCCATCCACCCACATCGTTTTACTCTGGGAGTGGTATGGCCCCTGTTTCTGCCTTGGTTTCTGGCTCTTTGCAAGTCCTTTTCTCTGGCTTGCAGTCAATTCCATGAGCTCCTGATGGCTTTTCACTGAAGTCCCTTTTTGCCTGAGTTAGCCGGAATAGGTTTCTATTGTGCCCATAGAACCTTAACTGTCCTAGTGACCGTAAGGAGTGCGTGTAAGGCAGGACTGCCTGGGCGCTGGAAGACTGTAGGCATTAGAGACGCCTCTCCCATTTGGGGAAGAGCAGTGTGGTGTGGGGCCGTATTCTGATTTGCAAGAAGACACAGAGAGAAGGCAGGGCCAGCCTGAAGCTGAGGTTTCTCAAAGGGATGGATGAGGAAAGTGAGGGCTACCACTGTCAGCCGAGAACCCCAGATGTGACTTTGGACATCGAGAAATCAAGTCTGTACTTTGTTGGGTTTAACCATTGTTATGTTTTTATGTTTTGGTTAAAAAAAAAAAAATGCTTCAATTAAGTTCTTTTGGCTACTTTAGATGCTCTTGGGGAATGAGAGGAGAGACCGGGGAGAGGGCTGGTGTATTTAGAGGCCAGTGTGAGCTGGAGAGGTCATTTGGGAAAGCTGGTAGGGCATCTCACACGTGATGAGAGCAGGGGGTTCTGTAGACTTATGGGCAGATAGAGAGCAGGTGGTCTGAATTGGGTGGGAACGGGCGGGGCAGAAAGTAGAGTGGGAGAGGTGATTCTGAGATGTCCTGAAGGTGAGGGCTGAGAGAAGGCTGAGTCTAGGGGAGCAGGCAGGGAACAGAGGGGCAGAGACGCACCTGTGCCCATGGTCACCGGGATGTGGCCCATAGGATACATGTAATACAGGCACGTGGCTGTCGTGTGTGTAACTGATAGAGCTGTAGGTACAAGGATGGAGGAAAGAGCAAAGAAGAATGGATCGTGATGACTTAAAAGTTTAAAAAATCAACACCTGGGATACTGGGTGGCTCAATCATTAAGCATCTGCCTTGGGCTCAGGTCATGATCCCAGGACTCTGGGATCGAGCCCCACATTGGGCTCCCTGCTCTGCAAAAAGCCTGCTTCTCCTCTCACTCCCCTGCTTGTGTTCCCTCTCTAGCTGTGTTTCTCTCTGTCAAATAAATAAAATCTTAAATAAATTAAATAAATAAATGGAAAAATAAAAAAATCAGCTCCTGGGATAACGGGGACAGAAAGTAACAGAAACTGGTCCCCGTTGAGGGGAGGAAGATCATAAACAGAGTGTAGTTGGAGAGGCAGTAGGATCCTCACTATGAAAATTCCCAAGGAATTGTTCATTTTGTTGGCTGTGTAATGTTGCTGTAGTGATGTGAACGAAAGTCTGTTAGAGATCTCTGAACTGTGGATGGAGGTCTGGCCTTCAGATAGTCCAGCAAACCAACCAGCAGGCAGTTGAGGGGGCAGTTAGTGAAGCAAATCCCAGAGCGCTTCCCCTCCCTCTGCCTTAGTCCCTTGACCACAGGGGTTGTCCCAGACTCCTCTCTGTCCAGCTGGCTACCAAGTCCTGCCTATCCTGAAGATTCCTTAAATATTTCCTCCTGAAACTGCCTTTGATGAGCTCTTTTCAGATCCCCTCGGAGATACAGTAGTATTTTAACTTGTTTACATGTGCCTCGCCTTGCTCCACTCGGGCCCGTCTTCCTCATTAAAATCAGGGTCGTGGATGGCTCTGCAGGCTTAGTGACGCGGAGGGTCATGCAGCTGGTATGGGGCCCCAGGTCTGCCCAAGCGTCAAGCCCAGCGCTGCTCCTGCTACAGCAAACCTTCTGGCCAGAAGGCGTCTCAAGTCGTTCCAGGTGAAGGGACCCAGCCTGCCGGCGATTTGATAAGTACGGGGACTCCAGGCTCCAGATCCTCTTCGTGCAGCCCATGATTCAAGGAGCTCGCTTCAATACTGAAAATAGGCGGGGATACATAGGAAAGACAGAAGTACGCTTTTTTGTTCTTCTCATTATAAATGGGTCCAGTGTTTTAGAGAGCAGCCTGGGAATACAGGCGTTTCAAAATTATATTCTTTTATTTGATAATCATACCTTTTGGGAGGCTGTTCCTTAGCACATTGAAATACAGGTACATGTTCAAGGCTGCAGTTTGCATTCCCATTCCCCCATCCAGACTTTCCGTCTGTGGTCCGTCCCATGTCAGCTGGAGGGAATTGAGTCATCCCGGGGTTTCTCCCTCATAATCCCACGGCGTTGTCCGTACCTTCGAGGCACAGCCCGTATCTGACCACTTCTCACGCTACACACCCCCGTCCTGACTTTCAGCTGCTTGTGCTTGCGTTACTCCAGTAGCCATCCTTGCCTGCTTGTAGACTTACTTCCAACACACCAGCCAGTTGGATTCTTTCAAAATATAAACCATTTTTTTTTCTCTGCATAGAACATTCCAGCCATTTCCTTCTCACTCGGAGGACAAGCTGCCATTCTTGTAGCAGCCTCTGTAGCTTCAGGCTCCTCGTCTTTGTCGGACCTCCTCTGCTGGCCTCCTCTTTGCCCAGGCCTGCCCCAGGGCCTTTGCACCTGTTGTTTTTGCTGTTCCTGCCCTGATATTTGCCCTCGATAATCATGTGGTTTGCTCCCTTAGTTCCCTCTGGTTTCGACTCAGACATTATCAACGAAACCTCCCCTGAACACTGAAATATAAAATTGAAACACCCTATTGCTTTCCTACACACTCACATTTTCCTCCTCCTGCCTCCCAGCCTGGTGTCTCAGAGGAGAGAGTCAGAGAGAGTACATCTTTTGGCAAACAGTTCCACTCCTCATGATAATCTCATGGTCAGAGACAGTCTCAAGGACATTGCCTGAAGGAGCCTCTTTATGCCTTTATTTGGCAGTGCCCTGTGGTGGCGGCATTACCTAGGTCAGATACCTCATGGCAGGGCCTTAAGTCTGCACTCCCCTGTGCAGCGGCCTCCTCCGGGAAGGCACCCGCGGTCACTCTCAGGTACGTCAGCTCAGAGAATATGGGTCTGGATCACTGTTTTCTCTTTAGAAATAGCAAACTCTGAGTTGAAAAGTGAGCAACTTGACTTGTCTTAAAATGTGTCATGCGGTATTAATATACACCAAAAAGAAGCGTAACCATAACGGAGTGAATGAGGACATTCTGGAAATTTGACGTACCTGGTACTCAGTAGTTCTCTACGCAGAGGTGTGTCTGTTAGCAGCAGACTTCTGTAAGGGGCTGGTAGTAAGCGTTGCAGACTTTGTGGCCCCTAAGGTCTCTCTTGTAGCGACGCAGATTTGCCCCTGGAGTGGAGAAGCCGCCATAGACCATACATAAAGAAGTGAGCATGTCTGTATGCCAATAAAACAGTACTTATGGCCCCTGAACTTTGAATTTCAAACAGTTTACTTGGGTCACAAAATAATATTTTAAAAAGTAAAAACCACTCTTAGCTTCCAGGCTTTTCGAGAACACACAGAGGCTGGGTCTGGCTTGGAGGCCGTAGTCTGCCTGGACTCCGAGCAGCTCTGCCCGGCAGAACCTCCCTGATGACGGAAGCGTTCTGTGTCGCGTCCCACACTCAGTAGTTACTCGTCCGTCTGTGACTCTTGAGCCCCTGAGGTGCAGCAGCCAGGGTGCTTGAGGAACTGATTTTTAATATCATTCCATTTTTTAAAAAGATTTTATTGGGGCGCCTGGGTGGCTCCGTTGGTTAAGCGACTGCCTTCGGCTCAGGTCATGATCCCAGAGACCGGGGATCGAGCCCCACACAGGCTCCCAGCTCTGCAGGGAAGCCTGCTTCTCCCTCTCTCACTCCCTCTGCTTGTGTCCCCTCTCTCTCTGTGTTTCTCTCTGTCAAATAAATAAATAAAATCTTTAAAAAAAATAAAAAGATTTTATTTATTTGTTTGTTTATTTATTTATGTATTTATTTATTAGAGAGACAGAGCACGAGAGGGGGGAGGGACAGAGGGAGAGGGAGAAGCAAACTCCCCTCTGAGCAGGGAGCTGGGTGTGGGGCTCGATCCCAGGACCCTGAGATCATGACCTGAGCCAAAGGCAGATGTTTAACCGACTGAGCCACCCAGGCGCCCCAGTACTGTTCAATTTTAATATGAATTTTAGTTTAGTTTTAAGCAGCCCATGTGGGCTAGTGGCTCTAGTTTGGGGCAGGATGGGGCCTGCAGGGGCTGTGAACATGCAGCAGAAAGCATGAACAACATTGTCCAATAGCAGAAGGCGGGAGTGATGGTACACACTCACACAGTGGGAATACTTATAATAATAGCGAACATTTGTTGAGTGCTTTCTTGAAGCCAGGCTGTGTTGTAAGCACTTTACCTGCTCTAATTCCTTGGATTCTCACGGAATGTAGTAGTGAAAAGAAATAATCTCTCTTCTGTATTCACCACTGGGGTGAATGACTCTTAGATGCACAAAGTTGAGTGAAAAAGCAAGTCACGGGGCATCTGACTGGCTCAGTCAGTAGAGCATACAATACTCGATCACGAGGCCGTGAGTTCAAGCCCCATGTTGGGCATGGAGCCTACTTAAGAAAATAAAGTAGGGGCATCTGGGTGGCTCAGTCAGGCGTCCGAGTCTTGATCTCAGCTCAGGTCGTGATCTCGGGGTCATGAGTATGAGCCCTGCGTTTGAAAAGGAAAAAAAATGAATAAACAAACTTTAAAACAACAACAACAAAAAAGCAAGTCACAAAAATTGCATATCGTGTGATACCATTTTTCAAAACAAGCAAAATGAAACTCTGTTCAGGGATATACAAATATATGGTAAAACCATTGAAAAGCAAGAGAATTCAGGTACATTGCCTTTGGGGGAAAGAAGATGCCCCATTGAGGCCGGTCTGTCCTGAAGAGGCAGTGGGACTCCCCGCCCCCGATCTCTGCGTGCTGGCACTTCTCTGCGTAGTAGACCTGGGGAGGCGACAGGCAGCCAGCCACTGATCGTAGAGAGCCGTGTTTTCACTAAAAGCCACAGTGATTGCAGCATCACTACGGTTGGGATCGAATCTGGTTTCTGTTGACGTCCAAGCAGATGTTCCGTCAGAGGAGGGGTTTATGTGCGTTGCCTTGGGCGCTCGGGTCCTTTAGATTAGAAAACGTGGTCATTTCTCCAGCTCAAGAACAAAGAGTTAAAACCCTTTGCTCCAAAGGTGGTTTTTGGTTTCATCAGATCTTGTGCTGGGTTGAATGTTACCAGAATGGAGCCACAAGAACTTAGTTTGAAAATGAAAAGTCTGAAAGCCGTAATAAAACAATAAATAGGCTTACTTATTAACCATTACCGTGAAAGTGGTCCAAACGACACTGAGGGCGTCACGAAATCTTGCAGTAGATTCACGTCCAGGTTGGCGCAATTTCAGCATTACAGAGTATGCAGTGTTGGGCTCAGGGACATGTGTGCTCTAGAAGATCTAGCTGTCTGTAGCGATTCTAGCAAGTGGCTGCCGAGCTCGTTGTTGAATTATGTCAAGCTTTTCTATGTAATATGTGCGTCTTTGACTTTTTTCCTTATTGTTCCATCTTTATTCTTTCCTGTATTACTGACATGGGTTTATCTTTTCTCCCTTTAGAGAGTTTTGAGGTGACAGTCACCAAAGAAGGTGATAAAGGGTTCTTTCTATCCCTCTTATGAATATTAACCCACTAACTTTGTTTATAAAATTGGGAATCAGCCCTTAAACAGAAGAAACTGTCATGTTCTTTTACCCTGATTTATTCTCCTCTTTGTTTCTATTTTTAAATCTATTGATGGGAATTGTATGTAACCAAACCCTTGGTTAGAAATATCTGGAAATCAGACATCCATTTGAACTATATGCATAATGTACATTTTATTCTCAATTGAACTTCACATTGTAACTGTCTGTGAGTTGTAATTTTGGAAGAGGGCAGTCTTATTTTTATGTGAAAGACATTTTTCTGAAGTGTTATACCTACATCAGATCATTTATGTTTGTTCTCCCACAGGCAAGAATGGAAACCTAGATTTTCACCCCCAATTAAGCTTGTGAGCTGATTTAGATACACTCTTGTCCCCAGGCAGGCTTTTTCAGGTCTGATAGTCTAGCCAATCCCAGCCCATGACAGAACTGATCTTAATAGTAGACTATAGCTGTTGAAATGGATGCCTGAGAAGTTGGTATTTCTACCTTTCTCATTCAGTAGTTTATTTTGATTCCCTAATTTTAGCCAGGCTCATTGCACAGGAAGACTTGTTTCTTTTGATCTTTCTTTCTTTTTTTTTTGTCTTTTTTTTTTTTTTTTTTTTTTTTTTTTTTTTTTTTTTTTTTTTTTTTTTTTTTTTTTTTTTTTTTTTTTTTTTTTTTTTTTTTTTTGGGTACAGAATTTCTGTAATTATGGTGCTGAACCTATATGTCACACTTCTTCCTCTCTCGACACTTAACTGCATTTTAGCCTTCTCTCTGGTTCAAATCAGAATGGCTGCCTGGCTGTCCCCAGTAGCTGGGGACAGTTCCTCCGTGTTCTCAGGCCACGGTGGTTTGCTAATGAGACTGCTTTTTACCCTGGAGCTATCTTAAGTACTCCTGTGAAATGCCTGTCTATATTTTCTCTTTTTCTCTTTTGTACTCCTGCATGAGTGGATGCAAAGTTAAGCAAGTTGCTTGGAAAGCCAGAACATGCTTCTTTTTACTAAAGCCCCAGAACTTACCCCCTGTCAAAGCACAGTGCCCTTGCTTTGTCCACAGACCCTCTGAACCCCTGGCTGCTGAACTGTTGTCGTTTCTTTTCTTTTTTGGGGGGCGTGGGGCCAGGGAGCGGTGGGGAGGGGAGGAGGGGGTATGTGCCGACTGATGGGGCAGAAATTCTAACCTGTGCTGCTTTGACTCCCTAGGTGAGATTTGTGGATTTAAAATTCACGGGCAGAATGTCCCCTTTGATGCAGTGGTAGTGGATAAGTCCACTGGCGAGGGACTCATTCGCTCAAAAGAGAAACTGGACTGTGAGCTGCAGAAAGACTACACGTTCACCGTCCAGGCCTATGACTGCGGCAAGGGGCCGGAGGGCACCAACGTGAAAAAGTCACATAAGTAAGTAAGCTGGGCAGAGAGAGGGCGGGGGGCGGGGGGGCAGTAGTGACCGTTGTCTCTGTCCCCAAGACTCTGGGGTTTTGTGTTGTTTTCTTTTGTTTAAGATTTTATTTATTTAATTTGAGACAGAGACAGAAAAAGAGAGAGGGCACAAGCCAGAGCAGTGTGGAGAGGGAGAGGGAGAAGCAGACCAGCCACTGAGCAGGGAGCCCGACATGGGGCTCGATCCCAGGACCCCTGAGCCAGATGCAGACGCTTAACGGACTGAGCCACCCAGGCGTCCCCCTAGGCTCTGTGTTTTTAAAGATGAAGCAGAAGATATTTCTGGGTTGTCGCCCGTGACTCTGTGAATTCTCTGAAGGCAGGAATCCTATATGTTTACCCATACAGCATTAGATGTTTAATAAATAAATGAATGAGTAATTTTATCCCACCAAATACTCTGTTAAAGAAACTAAGGCCCTATGCTGAAAAGTGGAAAAGCCCACTTTTTCCTGAGGAAAGTATTTTGTTGTTAGGTTTGTTTTTTGTGTGAATTCTAAGGGTACAGAGTTCCTCCGTGCTGGTGGGAGCCGGCTGCATGCTGCGCCCCCTCCTGGCTGTGTCCGTGTCCTTCCCGCCGCGGGAACTGCTGCTGCGACAGACAGGCCCCTGGACAAGACCTGCATTTAGATAGAATCCAGTCTTCTTTTCTTTTCTTTTAAATGCTTAATCTGGCAGCATGTTTCTTTTCTTTTCCTTCTTTTTTTTTTTGACAGAGCACAAGCAGGGGGAATGGCAGGCAGAGGCAGAGGGAGAAGCGGGTTCCCCGCAGAGCAAGGAGCCCAACACAGGGCTCCATCCCAGGCCCCCTGGGATCATGACCCGACCCGAAGGCAATCTCCCAACCGAGCCGCCAGGCACCCCTAGAATCCAGTCTCTTCTCCACCACTTGCTGTCCCTTTGGCATTAGGCCAGTTTCGTTTTATTGAGTCTCAATTTTTACTTAGTACCTGGGCTGAGGAGAGAGGGACACATGGGGAATGACAGCACGTGACCCTCTGTGAGGATCAGGAGGATGCACGGCATTGGGCGTGGGGGGTCTTGGTGAACACTGGGGTGCTGAGAGCCAGCTGAGGGCCACCTTACTGTTGTCCTTGAAAAAGGCCTTACTTCAGTCAGATCTTGTCTGAGTTGGAAACATGCCCTGATCAGTAGCCCTCGAGACTGTTTCCACTCTTTGCAGCTGGCTCTGAGGGTGCCTTCCTTGCCTCTTGCCCGAGCTGGGGAGGTAGAACATGGCAGCAAGGGGTCTGCTAGGAGGGGAGGGCACGTTGAGGTCCTTCGTTTGTTGGATCAGTAATGGGGGATGGGCAGCAATGGCTTGCTAGTGGGTCTTGCTTCCTTAGAAGCTGGACAGAACTGTTCCCGTGCTCCCGGTGAGACCTCCATCCATGTTTCCCATCTTCTCTCTAGGTCTTTCTAAAGTCGTCTCCACACTGAAGTAAAAACAATGGCTGGTTTAGTTTTGATCTCCAGCATTTGAACTTGATGAAACAAGACAGTAGCAGAAGGAACCCTAAAAGCAAGGGCAGAACTGGTATGCTCTGGGTCAGAAACAAGCGGGACACACGGCTTTTCTTCTTCTTCTTCTTCCAGAGCAACTGTCCATATTCAGGTGAACGATGTGAACGAGTACGCACCGGTGTTCAAGGAGAAGTCCTATAAGGCGACCGTCGTCGAGGGTAGACAGTATGACAGCATCCTGCGGGTGGAGGCCGTGGACGCCGATTGCTCCCCTCAGTTCAGCCAGATTTGCAGCTATGAAATCGTCACTCCAGATGTGCCCTTCGCCATTGACAAAGATGGTACGTCGGGGGAGCAGGCCTTCCTTACCAGGGAGATGGTCCCTGGGCAGGCCTGCTCGCAGGGAAAACTCAAATCGGAGACGACCTTCATGTGTCCCTTCAGGCTGCTGTAAAAAGTACCCGGGGCCAGGGGCTCAAAGTACAGGCGTTCCCTTCCCCCGGTTCTGGAGGCTGGGAGACTGTGATCGAGGCGCTGGCCGATCCAGCGCCTCCTCAGGCCCGAGGTCTGGTTCATAGGTGGCCGTCTCCTCGCTGCATCCTCACATGGTGGGGAGAGAGAGAGCCCTCTGGGATCCCGGTGTGGGGGCCCCACCCTCATGACCCTACCTAAACCTAAGTTCTTCCCCAAGGAGGACCTCCTTGTGACACCATTGCACTGGGTGCTAGGACTCCCGCAGACGGGTTTGGGGGGCACAGACATTCAGTCCACGGCAGAGCCCTGCTGGTGCATGCTGCTTGTGTGTGTGCATGTGTGTGTTTCTCTTTTTTTTTTTAATCCTGTCCCCTGAAAGCCTCCCTTCTGGCATCTGACTCAGTCATGTGTTCTTTATGGTGCGCCCTTCTTTTTTCTCTTCCACCAAGGCCTAAAAAATCCCCCACTTAACATGTTTTTAATCTGTACCTTCTCACCTTTTCATCAGTGTGCATCCGAAAAGACTGACTTTTGGTTGGTCTGTTTTCTGTTCCCATTAGATTTGGATCTTCTGCCCCATCTGGACCATGAAGGTTTATGCCTTCCTGCCAGACCCTCCCATCCCTCTTCACTGAGCAGAATGAACTCATGCTAAAACTCCGCTTCTTTATTAGGTTACAGTTTCTTGACGGTGATACAGTGTCTCTGCTGTTAATGCGCAGTCCAGAATCTTCTCATGAAATCATGGGCATTGCAGACAGTTCGCAGACATCTGCACTCACATTCAAAAACAGGCCCCTGTTCTAGGGGCGGGGGCAGAAAATCTGTCTCTGTCACACACACACACACACACGGCAAATCTTTTAGCAAGAAATAGATTTAGTACAGCTTGATCTTGCATTCCATATTTCAAGTACTTGTATTATTTTGTCGTCTTTGTCCTCTTCCATGCAAACTACTTAATCTTAAAGCAAATATATAAAACCAGGAAAGAAAAACTGTGAGAATAAATGAAGGTTAGGTTGTGTAGACTTGTTCCTTCTGTTGAAACAGTCCTTAAAGGTGGGTTTAGTGTGTGCTCCAGCTCAGGACTGCCACACCGCGTGTGAGCTCCTCCAGGCGAAGCTCGATTTCCCTTCAGTGTTGAGGACACTTGAAGCACACGCACTTTGTGTCTCAGCCCAGCTCTGCATTCTCACTGTTGCTTCTGCCCCTCTGGAAGGTTATATAAAAAACACAGAGAAGCTGAACTATGGGAAGGAGCACCAGTACAAGCTGACGGTCACCGCGTACGACTGCGGGAAGCGGAGGGCGGCGGAAGATGTCCTGGTGAAGGTCAGCATCAAGCCCACCTGCACGCCGGGGTGGCAAGGTGAGCCTCGTTCTCCTTCCTGCTCTCGCACCTCTGTTCCTTAAAACACCATTCGCCAGACAGAACTGAAGTGTGAGTTCTCCTCCTTTCTCCCCACCCGGATTTGTGGACCGGCCCAGGATGGAACAACAGGATCGAGTATGAGCCCGGCACGGGCGCCTTGGCCCTCTTCCCCAGTGTCCACCTGGAGACGTGCGATGAGTCTGTGGCCTCGGTGCAGGCGACGGTGCAGCTGGAGACTGGCCACATCGGGAAAGGCTGTGACCGGGACACCTACTCCGAGAAGTCCCTTCACCAGCTGTGTGGTAAGCGGGGGCCAGCCCGGTGGTCTCCTGGGAAGACCCTGTCTCTCAAATGGAAGGGAATGAGCGTGTGTGTTGCTGGTCCGAATCAGACACGGAGACACACTTGGAGTCTCTGAAGTGGCCATTACTGTCTTCCTGGCTAACTTTCACACTGGGCTGTAGGAGGTCCATAAACCCCAGAATGTCACGTGTGTGCGCATTTTAAGAACCAGTGATTGGAAGAAAGGATTTCTCTAACCTAGGAAATCCTCCATAGAAGGTTTATGTGAGTGGACTGAGTTTGAAACGAAATGAGATGTTTATCTCAAGCCTGAAGAAAAAAACACAGGTAATGCGATAGCTTTTGGCACACGTGAGGCAGAAAATCAAAACTAAGGGCGCTCCCATCTCATTTCGTGTCTCAGCAGATTCTCTTTACCACAAACATTACGTAAAGTCGAGAGACCAGCGGTTACAGATCTGATCAAAGCCTCGCTGTGTCTTCACCATCAGTCGTGGGCGTTTTTCTGGTTTATCTAAATGAGGTAGAGGTGAGGTATGGGTGCCTGTGGTGGAAAATGCTGACGAGGAGCGTGTCACTTCATCAGTGACAAAATACCCGTAACTGGAATGAGGTCTTCGTAATCCCAGGGTATTTTGTGCCTCAAGAGCTACGTGGTCTCAGCTCCGAGGGAGGCACTTGTCCTCACTTACCTGTCTTTCCACTGGCCCCGTAACAGCCAGCAGATTATAGGATTTCTTACAAAACTGGAGTAAGCAAAAGCAAAAACATAGCTTCTCCTCACGATGAATGTTCTGGGGTTGGGTGACTCTGAGGCCAAGCACTCGCATACTGAAATATGCACACAGTTAAGAGGACTGGGGCATACCCTGTTTTAAACTGTGTGTGGGAAGAGATGGAGCGAGAAGGAGAAGCAAACTCCACTCTGAGTAAGGAGCCCGATGTGGGACTCGATCCCAGGACCCCGGGACCATGACCTGAGCAGAAGGCAGACGCTTAATGACTGAGCCACCCAGGTGCCCCTATATGTATTTAAATATAATGTTTAAAGCTCGTTTTCTCTCTCCAGTGCCATGATATTTTATGGTCTCAAATGAACCTTTTTTTTTCTCTTTTTTTTTTTTAAAAAAAGATTTTATTTATTTATTTGACAGAGAGAAACACAGCCAGAGAGGGAACATAAGCAGGGGGAGTGAGAGAGAAGCAGGCTTCCCGCCGAGCAGGGAGCCCATGTGGGGCTTGATCCCGGATCTCCGGGATCATGACCTGAGCCGAAGGCAGTCGCTTAACCAACTCAGCCACCCAGGCGCCACCTCTCTTTTTTTTTTTTTTTTTAAGATTTTATTTATTTATTTGACAGAGAGAGATCACAAATAGGCAGAGAGGCAGGCAGAGAGGGAAGGGGATGGGAGACTCGATCCCAGGACCCTGAGATCATGACCTGAGCCGAAGGCAGAGGCTTAACCCTCTGAGCCACCCAGACGCCCTCAAATGAACATTTTCTCAACAGAACAGTTTAAAGTCAGAAAGAATGGAAAGAATTTCTTACGTGAGCGCTTACTGTATACTCTGCATTCCACTTGTGCCTGCCAGGCCTATCGAGGAGGTGGTGTTGGCCTCATTTTTACTAAGGAATGACCCATGACTGGAGGAGGGTGGGTTCACACTTTCAGGAAGTGGCGTTCACGTCTGACTGAGGTTCTGTGTTAGGCCCCCTGGCTCCTGGGAACAGGAAAGGACCAGGTGATTGGGGTGGGGGGGCCTCTGCCCTCGTCGTGGACACATTTAAAAGAAAGTCGAGCTTAACACTATATCACGACAGCTGGAAACTTTTTTCACGTTCTTTGGCTTCCTGATTCCATTTCTAGGAATTTATGCCAAGGGATCATAGAGCCACACAGAGCTCCTCATAAAGGCAGGGTTTGTTGTAGAAGAAAGTGGGGAAACCTCAGTGTTCACTAGGGAGATCATTTAAATAAATCACGGTATATCTGCGCGATGAAACGCCTTTCAGACATTCACAGTCACGCTGTAGAGGAAAATTAACGGGCATGTATGTATGTGCCCACAGTGCTAGACTCCATGTTTATAATACATACATATTCATGAAGAAAAGGCTGAAAGCGTTTATATGCAGATGGTAATAGTGGATCTCTTTGGGTGGTACTGCGATTAAGGCTTTCTTCCTTTTTTCCTTTTTTTAAAATATCCACATTTACTGTTTAGGATTCTTTTTTTTTCCCAATCAAAACCATTACTTTTGAGAGAATGTAAGCTGGAACTAGCCAATGCCTTCGTGTGGCTTTGAAACTGTACCTTGGAAGCACTTCTCAGAACGCATGTTAAGTGTTACTCTTTTGGCTCAGGTGCTGCATCCGGCACTGCCGAGCTGCTCCCTTCCCCAAGCGGGTCCTTGAACTGGACTGTGGGCCTCCCCACCGACAATGGCCATGACAGTGACCAGGTCTTCGAGTTCAATGGCACACAGGCAGTGAGGATCCCAGATGGCGTCGTCTCGGTCAACCCGAAGGAGCCTTTTACGATTTCGGTGTGGATGAGGCACGGGCCTTTTGGCAGGAAGAAAGAGACGATTCTCTGTAGTTCGGACAAAACAGGTAAGGCCACTTGCCGTCGGGGCCTCCGTCACACTCAAGTGGCCCCCGCGGTGGTTAGTGGAGGCGGGTTGGCGACACACACATTCTGTGCTCTGGGCCAGGGCACCTGTCCTCAAACTACTGCACTGTGCCTGGTGAATTGGGCCCCACATCTTAGTGAAACCCAAGCATGTTTGTTTGTAAACTCTGCCCCAGCCCAACTGGAGAATTCACTTAGACTGATAAAACTGTCTTCCACGTCCATTAAGGAAATGGCTTTACTTCTCCTTTGGGTCTTATATTGGCAATTTACCAGTGGGATTTCTCTCTGCAGACATGAACCGCCACCATTATTCAGTCTACGTCCACGGCTGCCGACTTATTTTCCTCCTCCGCCAGGACCCTTCAGAGGAGAAGAAATACAAACCTGCAGAATTCCACTGGAAATTGAATCAGGTACGTGCCTGGAAAACTCACTGGTTTTGATCTTTCCGAGAATATAAATAGGTATTGTGACTTCACACAGGTCCTGCTGCTTAGGGGCAGTTTATGGGTGGTGTGTATTTATATTTATGAATAAATATAAAAATATAAAAGACTTTTTGCAACCTACATAGGCATCTTAGGAACAGTTCTATTGTAGTAAGCACAGTAACTGTGTTTCGTTTCTTCTGATGACATTTCAGAAAAACTTTATTCCCTGTGGGTGATAAGATAACAAATTAAATCCTTTGAGCTCTTTTCCACTGAAAGCCTGTTTTTCATTTTATGTATGTATTTTAGGCATCCGGTATTAATATAAAGAAATTATATGCTCTAAATTTAAAATACTGTGTTGTAATTTATGAAATAAGCAACACTTGCTTAAAAATTGGGATTGAGATCCTTGTATTGGTTTATACATTACTTAAAGCCTTAGCTCCTGAAGTCTGCCAGGGGAGCCCCGGGGACCTCAGCAAATTTAAGGGTGCCACGGGCTCTTTTAAATGGTGCCAGAGCCAGCAATTTTCACATCTTTCAGAAACCACACAAACTACTAGCTTGAGGGAGTTTACAGTTTCAACATTAGGTCATGTTACAGCCCTTTCAATGATAGCGTATCTGCAAAGCCGCTTTCCCAACAGTTTCTGTGAAAAGAAACAAGTGTCATGTGAAAAAAAGGTGATGTGTTACAGGAAGCAGGGGATGTTGTAAACTGGGGAGGCCTGCCCATTAAAATCACAGCAGATCATTTATCCTCTTGATTTCGGGTTGGGTCAGGACAGAAGCCTGCGGCCCGAGCTGAGTTCTGCCCCGTGCAGTCAGTGGGCCAGAGCTGACACATCATGCCCGTAGTTGCTAGAATGCAGCGTCGTCCACAGCACGTACCAGATAGGTTGACGCGTGTGAACGTAAGCGAGACAGGGGAGCCGTGTGGGACAGTGTGAAGGCGAAGCCACGGTCCGACCGGTAGCATTCACTCTTACTGGTGTAGTTTTCATTTTCATAGAGAGTCTGTCTCAGAAACTTTTATCCATATGGTCTTTCAAGAAATTAAAGAAAGATACAGTCCAGAAAAAAACTCTTTGCCATGTACATAGAGTTCGTAGGCCCAGTTCTGTTATAATAACCATGGTCTGTATTTACACAGTTTCTTTGGATGACAGGAAAAAAACCCTTCATCATCAGAAATTTCAGACGTACGTAAAAGCAAACAGATTAGTGTAAAGAACAACTCCACATTTAACCCTACACAGTTAACCCTTGACCAGTCTGCTCAGTGCTGGCGATTGTTACCTCCTCAAATAAATCCCAGATGTGACGATTCGTTTTCTGTGGAGACAATGCAATATGTGTCCCTAAAACATAAGCATGACCACAATTCTTTCCACATCTTGAAAAAATTAACAGGGTGCCTGAGTGGCTCCATGGGTGAAGCACCCAGCTCTTGATTTCAGGTCAGGTCATGATCTCAGGGTCATGAGATCGAGCCCCATGTCGGGCTCCACACTCAGCAGGGAGTCTGCTTTGATTTGCTTCCTCTGCCCCTCTCCAGGCTTGAGCACATGTGCGCGCGGTCGCTCGCTCTCTCTCAAAATAAAAAAAATTTAACAGTTCTTTAATACTGTCAGGTATCTAGCCAGTGCTCAAGTTTCAGATTGTTTCATGGGTTGTTTTTTTTTTTTTTTTTTTAATAGAGCACTAGTGAGGGGGAGGAGTAGAGGGAAAAGAAGAAGCAGGCTCCCCGTCGAACAGGGACCCTGAGATCACAACCCGAGGTGAAGGCAGATGGCCAACTGACTGAACCACCAGGCGCCGGTCTTGTAAATATTTTTATGTTGATAATCTGTTTGAATCAGGATCCAAATAAGGGGCCGTACATGGTGACTGGTTGATAAACCTTTAGCTTTATTTTATAATCTGTAGGTCTTTCTCTTCTCTCCTGTAATTTATTTGATGACAAAATCAGGTCACTTGTCCCACAGAGTTTCCCACAGTGTAGATTTGACAGGGAACATCCATCTTTATAGCCTGTAAATCCGTAGTATGGCCTCAAGCCGCGATCAAGCTCGGGTTTGCGTGTTCCTGGACCCTTTAGGCTCCGTGTCTGGTTGTTTCTGTGATATAAGGAGCCATCTGTGCTCACTCTATCTCGATCGTCTGTGTTGCGGGAAGTGTGTCCCTTGGAGAGATTCACGGGAACAGCCTGAGTTCCTCCGTATTTAATAGTGTGTCTGTGGGGCTCAGTCGTTAAGTATCTGCCTTCGGCTCAGGTCATGATCCCCAGAGTCCCGGGATCGAGCCCCACATCGGGCTCCTTGCTCGGCGGGAAGCCTGCTTCTCCCTCTCTCGCTCCCCCTGCTTGTGTTCCCTCCCTGGCTGTGTTTCTCTCTGTCAAATAAATAAAATCTTTTAAAAAAAGGAAAAAAAGTGTGTCTGTGGCCTTTACACAAAAGGTCAGTGTGGCTGGATATAAAACCTCTGGCTTCCATTTAGGATTTACAAGAACAGAAGGTCTCTCTCTCCGTCGTCTTCAGACGGAAGATGCGGCTACTGCCCTGTGTCGGCCATCTCATCACATGGCCTCGTGAACACTTGTAAGACACTTGGTCCTTTCATTTGGGTGACCAAAGGATGTGTTTCTTTTCTTTTTTGAAGCCAGTTAGTTTTGTGCCTGTGTCTTGATTGTTTTGAGCCTGTTTTCCCAGATAGGTGGTATGCCCGTTTTTACTATGTGGTTGAAAGCCATTTGGCATTTCAGGCAAGTTTTTGGCGTTGCCGTTAACAGTCCTTATCACGCCCTTCTCGTCACTTTGCCTTTCTTCCCTGGGGACCCTCCACCTTTGGTTGGTGTTCCTTACCTGTTTTCTGTGTCCAGCACTTTCTGTCTGAGTCTTTCCTGTGTCGTCGGCTCTTGTCTGTGTTGCTGTAGCCATGAGCTACATTCTTTTGTGTCTTGTGTCCCTTCCCTGGCATTTCTAGTGTGTTTTGAGACAAGACATGATCATTTTCATGTGTGTTGCTGGCATGTCTTGAAAGGGGGTCTGAAGAGAGATTATTCCAGCAGTTCTTTCTTTCTCTTAAAAAGTTCATACGGGATTGAGCTGTGATCCTTTCTCCCCTCCTCATTTTTACATAAAATGACTTTGCCTACACTTTCAAAGGAGTACTTGGGTCGCATGACATTTTTCCTAGTTTCTGGGCTCTGCCTCCCCCCTCGTGTTGTCATAAAACCTCTCAGCCGCCCCCTGCTATCCCGTGGGCTGGGAACCCGTTGCTTTTCTCCACCTGCGAGCATCTCAGGGCCACCCATGCATCTCAGGGTACAGCCGGGCACCGAACTAGGGAGGGTCATGGGTGTCGTCTGTGGCTCTGGGCTTTGCTATTCCGATCACCCAGTTTTCAGGGAAATCCGAAAATTATGCCAATTCTACCCCTGTCTACTCAGAATACTCCCAGGGACTTCTGACTGAAGTCAGGTGGACTTTCAGTTACAATATCATCCTGCTGATGCCCCGGAATCCTGCAATACAAGAACGAGGGGGACAGTAGAAACTGCTCTGAAGGAGCTAATACTACAAAACTTGTTTTAAATAGAGACAAGCTGAAGTTAAGATATTACGTGCCTCAGAAGTGTATTGCTGTGTGGCTCCTTCATTTAAAAATGTTTCAGATAACCAAATGTAGGTACTTACCTATTACACACATGAGATGGACATGTACACAGTCTTAGAGGTTTGAATTTTCCCTATAATAAACTCATCAGGAGCAGCCACTTTCCTCTGGGCGATATTCTTTGGTAATTTCTTCATTTATTGTGATGTTTCTGGTCTGTTGAAGTTCTCCTTGGATCACTTTTTTAGAATGTGTAGACTGGGCAAGCTTGTTTAGAAATATCTTTTAAAAAACTTGACCCCTCTCTGTCCCTTTCTCTCCCTGGCTCTGCTCTTGGGTGCCTGGCTCTCACTCTGAAGCCAAAGATCGGGCGGTGCCGGCCTCAAGCGGCCTTGGAGGCTGCCGACCAGCGCTGTCCCTGGGCAGCGAGGGAGCTGCTCCTCCTGCTCGATGGGGAAGGAGCGCAGTGTGACTTATCATGCCCTCTGAGCTGAGTGCTCAGCTTACTTAGATCATCGCCTTTGAACTGGGGAAGACACGTGTGCTCCAGCAGGCCTTATCCTGAGACGGGAGGTGGTTTTCATTTTGACCCAGAGAAGGAGGCGTGGCCAGTGGGTGGGCTAAGCCGGCTCGGTGGGAGGCTGCCCGGCCTGCCGTACCAGAATCTCCTGGTGTCCGACTGCTGGCAGAACACTGGGCAGCGCCGTGCTCTGAGGTCCCGTGATGAGTGAGCACTGCCCCCCTGGTCTGGAAGGCCCTAGCGGCGATGGTGTCGCTTTGTCCATTTGGGGCGAGATGTTGAGTGAGTGAGAGGTATTTTGTTAGAGTTTTTTAAGAACTCTTGCAGAAGACATTATCCCACTTGCTCCCTGTATCCAGTTGTATGGCTTTCGTTGTTTCTGGACGAGAACGGAGGTGGGCACTCCATGCTGTCTCTCCCCCTCATAGGTGTGCGATGAGGAGTGGCATCACTACGTCCTCAATGTGGAATTCCCAAGCGTGACGCTCTATGTGGACGGAGTTTCTCACGAGCCGTTCTCTGTGACTGAAGATTACCCGCTTCATCCATCCAAGATCGAAACTCAGCTCGTGGTTGGGGCCTGCTGGCAAGGTAACGGTCACGGGCACCCTCTCCCCAGTCTCAGGAATTGAATCCTGCCTCATGGCCATAGCGGAGGAAGCAAGCCCCCTCATCCTCGTGCCCTTCATCTTCTCGTCCCTTCTCCCGGGCACGGCCTTTCTGGGGACACTGCCGATGCCGTGCTCCGGAGCACTCACCAGCCGTTTGTTCGGGACGGAAGCAGCCGTCCGATCACCTGGGACCCTGGGAGAGAGCGGTACCTGAAGGAAGAGGGCAGTTGAGGGGCTATTTTATGAATGAGTAAGCAGATTCAAAACTTCATGAAAACTAAGAGGCGGCAACTGATCAGGCACAGAACTGGGAGCGTCCTTTGACCCAGAGGCCTAGGGACTCCCAGGACATCTCTGCTGCAGGACCAGGGATGGGTGACAAGCACCAAAGTGACAGTCCCATTTAGTCATAGTTTCTAACTGGCAGGCCGTGTGCCGATTACTTTACACGTGTCATCTCACTAATCCTTAATGGTAAGTTTGTGGGGAAAGAGCAGTTTTTAGCCCCATTTTATAGCCGAAGAGACTGATGCTCAGAACCCCAGGTTACCCCGCTGATTAATCTTGGTGTCAGCATTTGAACCCCTAAAGCCAGTGCATTGAGAGCCTGTGGCCTGATGGGTACCCCTCCTCGGGATAATTGTTTATTAATCTATGAAACAAAATGCACACGATTTCCCATATAAATTGGAAGAAAGTTAGCAAAGTACCAGAAGACTGACGTTCTGAAATGCTCACACCTGTGCTGCTGTATTAACAAATAAAGAAACGAGCTCTGGCCGCAAGTCTAGTAACTTCTGTCACTGGCGGTAGTGACGGGCCGCGTGGTGTCTGCAGCGGCGACAGCCGGGCTGCTCTACTGTGTAGCGACATTCGTACCCCAAGGAAAGGTAACCCTCAGAAGTTCGTGGAAGTAGGCACGTAATCTTTCCTGCCCAAGTTCACGGACCCTCACTCTGCCCTTGAGGTTCATGACCTCACAGGAACCCTCACACTTGCTGGGGTCCCACCCCTGCCTGTACCTGCTCAACAGACCTTGGGATATTTTTTTCTGCCCGTGAAAACATCGCACCTCACGGTCGGTGGGAAATGGGCATAATAGCCTCTTCCCCTCGACAGCGTTGCTTTGATTTCAGAGAATTTGAATTTTTGAATTTCATCATTTTCTGGGAGATCTTTTTAAATTAAAAATGTTAAGACAGCATTTTATTTTAGAGTGAACTTCTTTAGCCGACTCCTAGAGTTAATTCTGGGGACAGTTCATCTATGAGAAAGTGGAACTTGAGGCCAAGGAACAAGGAACAGATTACCAGGGAAGTGGGAATTGTTTTAGTTGCTTAGTCTTTGTTTCTCCTTTTTTAAGGTTTTATTTATTAGAGAGAGAGGGATCACAAGCTGGGGGAGGGGCAGAAGGAGAAACAGACTCCCTGCTGAGCGGGGAGCCCAACACGGGCCCCGATTCCAGGACCGTGAGATCGTGACCTGAGGTGAAGGCGGAGGCTTTAACCCACTGAGCCACCCAGGCGCCCTTTAGTTGCTCAGTCTAAACATTTCAGTCCAGAGTCGCTTCCCAAATTAAACAATAATTCATGTTTTAAGAACAAGAATTTTAAGAATAAGAATGAAAATATGAACGTAAACCGGAGAGGTCTGCTGCTCGGGTCAAAGGAAAGCCGCTGGTGTGGGCTGCCTCCAGGGCCTGTTTGGGTGGTGGCCAACAGCTGCTCAAGATCCTCAGCCAGAGAGACACGCCTAAGCTCCCAGACCAAACACACGGTTTATAAAATGTGGTTACCGGGGAGGAAGATCTCCTTTGTCCCTTTAACAGATTTGAAGCCACTTTCCCTACAAATTCGGGGCCTGTGCTAGGGGCAGCAGCCTCACGCCCGTCTGCCGCAGCGTCATCCCTACCGGGTTTTGGAGGCACCTGGAGGCGTCATGGGAGTGCAGGTGCGCACAGGGGGCCTGTCCCCAGGCTGTCCCTACATGGCTGCAGCACAGGAAGTGTGGGGGCCTTTGCAGTGGGCTGTGAAGGGCTCCCACAACACGATCTGGAAAGTGGAGATTCTGTGCTGGGCCACTGGGCGTGGGCCTCCCTGGTGTTACTGTCGGAACACCGGGCCAGGTCCTGCAAGAGGGGTCTGTGGTTAGAGGCCCCCAGCCCACCATCGGTGATCGCTTACTTATTTCTCTGGGTGAGTTCCTTAACCCTCGATGCTCTCTTTCTGTTCAGGAAAAGCGGATAAAAATGCCTTCATTTCTCTATGACTAGGGGTTAAAAGTCTAGACCAGGGTGACCTTGTTTTGAGCTCAAAAAATACATACTTTTGTATGTTTACCGTACACATACCAAGCTTTGCATGCTTACTGGTGCTGCCCCATCCTGTCTATACAGGTGTCTTACCTGTTAGGGAGAGGAGAGCCGTGGGCCTGGGGTGTGGGGGCGGTTGTATCTGGCGCATCTCTGCTGTCTGTGTGAGCCGCTCTTTGGAATGCCTCACCCAGCCACAAGGCTGGGAAGATGGGCTTTCAGCGGTCGTGCTTTTGTTCATCTTATTTTGAATTGGGCCTGTGTTTCGGCAAGGCAGATGGGCGAAGATGAGATAAAAGAAGAATGTGGAGAGGCAGGGAGCAGGGGGGGTGGTAATGACCGCTCCTAGGAGCAGGTGATCCAGTATGAGCTTGCTTCGGGGGATAATGCCGGATGTCCCCAAGGGGGCCGAGACAGAAGGGAGTTGTTCTCTTTGTGTTTCATATTCGGTAGCCTCTCCAGACTAATTTTCAGGTTCCAATGTGAAGAGCCTAACTTCTTGGTCCTTTTCTATTGTCTTTGTCTTGCTTTCTACAGAGTATCCAGCATTTGAAAATGACAATGAAACCGAGCCTGTGCCTCTGGCCTCTACAGGTTGCCGGATCTTTCCCTACGGTTCACTCTTGTGTTTCATATAAAGACGAGACATCAGTTCATTCCACATTCTGCATGAGATGCCCGAGTTGCATTCTGGTCCCAGACCCCATTGAGCTGCTGCTTTGCTTTATGCTCTCACCACTGCTTCATGAGATTGACCCTTTTTGGCCCAGTCTGATCCTAGTTGAAGTGACGGCAGATGACTCATTAATGCCCTGCCGTAAAGGGAGACTCTTCCCTCCCTGCCAGTCAAATTAGACCCTGATCCTGCTGTCCCACTGCATGAGGCTCCCTGCTGAAATCTCACAGGCCCCATCAGGGCAGCCATGTCCTGGTTCTCCTGTGGCTGAACCACGACATGAGACACTCTCTCCTGACCAATACTAAATTTTAGACACATGTTTCTTAGAAATCTCAGTCCCTGGTGATGGCTCACAGTGTCTGATGTCCTTATCAGGAACGAGACGTGCTGTGGACATTGGTCTCTTTCGTCATTGCGAGAATAAGTCCTATTTCACCTGCTTTGGGCTCCTGGCTAGAGTCCGCCAAGGGCCACTTTCTGGGTCTCCATTTTCCTTATCACACCATCCATTCCCAGTTATCCTCAGTGCTAGGGGCCGGGCACGGCTTCTCGTGTGCAGGCTGGGGGAGTGAGCATCCCTTTCACTTCCTAGTCCTGGTAGCCGCGCAAGGCTTCTCGTGTGCAGGCTGGGGGAGTGAGCATCCCTTTCACTTCCTAGTCCTGTTGGTGTGGGCTCATTCCCAAGTTTGTACCCCCGAGCGTGCTCGGTCAGGAAAAGCAGCCCAGAGTACGATGCAACTGCTGGAGAAGGTGGTGACCCAGGAGGCTGGTGCTACTGGAAAATGTCACCAGTGCACCAGGGTGACGGGGGCAGTAGGCTACCCTTTCCAGGGAGCAGTCAGTTCCGTGGGGATATTCATGGGACCTCTTGGCTTCCGGGCTGCAGGTGGAAGACCCCCAGCCCCTTTTTCCACCAGGCCATATGCATGATCATAAACGATTCACTCTCTCCATCGCACTTCCATGTAGATTGCAAGGCTAACAGGATCTGGTACGAACTAACCCGCATGTCCCTTCATCCAGCTGCCACCGCCGGTAACATCGCATCGCGAAGCGAACCAGGAGGCCCCGGGCCATGCGCATAACTGCCTACTTTGTTCCCCGTGTTCCTAAGGTGGTGAGCTGCACATGACCCAGTTTTTCCGAGGCAACCTGGCCGGCCTGACTGTCCGTTCTGGGAAGCTCGCCGACAAGAAGGTGATTGACTGTCTGTATACCTGCAAAGAAGGGCTAGACCTGCAAGTCCCTGAGGACGGCAGCGGGGGCCTGAAGGTAAGCTCAGCGTCGGCCGCCCGCGCCCCTGCCCCTGCCCCTGCCCCTGCCCTCCTCCAGCACAAGGCTGCAGGCCGCTGCGAAGGATTGATACGTGATTGGTCCTGACACGTGTTTACTCGCAACACCTCTAACCCTAGACGCGGCAGGGGTGGGGGGGGTTCCACCGACCAGTTCCCCAACTCTGCAGACCCCTGCCCCTGCCACTGTCCTGCAGGTCGGTTCACTCCTTTTTTTTTTTTAAGATTTTATTTATTTATTTGACAGAAACACAGCTACAGAGGGAACACAAGCAGGGGGAGTGAGAGAGGGAGAAGTAGCCCCCTGCTGAGCAAGAAGCCTGATGTGGGGCTCGATCCCGGGACTTTGGGATCATGACCTGAGCGGAAGGCAGACGCTTAATGACTGAGCCACCCAGGTGGCCCTCGGTTCACTTCTGACACTGACCCCAGTTAGCAGAGACCCTGCGGTGGGGGGGTTCTCAGTCCCACCACACTTTCCCCCCACGACAGATGCCGGGCCCTTGGGTTACCCGAGCTTCTGTCCAGCTTGACTACAAAGTTGGGAGCCCCCATTATCCCCCCTTTTTTGGGTTTCAGTCATTTGCTTGAACCACTCAGAAAACCGTAGAAGACACTTTCCTTACTGCTGCTGGTTGATTAACAAGCAGACAGAGACAGTGCAGAAGGCGAGGAAGCAGGGAGGGGAGGGAGCTTCCCCGCGCCTCCAGGAGAGCCACCCTCCCACACAGAGGAAGCTCCCGAGCCTGTCCTTCAGGGGTGGTTACAGAGCTTCTGTTAGGTACGCACAGCTGGTTAGATCATTGGCCAGAGGTCAGGGCTGAGGCTGAAAGGGCCAACCCTGTAGTCACACGGGCTCTGTGCGGCCAGTTCCATCGGAAACCGTCGCAGCCGCCCAGAAGCCACGCATTAACATGATGCTGGTCTGCTTGGAAGGGGCTTGTTATGAGTAACAAAAGGTGCCCCCGTCACTCAGGAAGTTTCCAGGGTCGGGAGCTCTATGCCAGAAACTGGGGACAGAGACCAAATATATATATATGTATGTCTTTATTAAAGATTTTATTGATTTTAAGTAATCTCTACATCCAACATGGGGCTTGAACTCACAGTCCCACCCTCGAGTCTCACGCCGCACTCCCTGAGTCCGCCGGGTGCCCCTGTACTTCTTATTCCTCAGATAGGTCTGCGCCTTGGGCATTTACCCTGGGGTTCTTGTCCTAGCTGCAGTTCTGTGAGGTTTCCTGTGCGGGCCCCCGATTCAGACCGATGCCCAGCCGACCCTCTTTCTGTGCCAGAGTGTGTGTGGTTTCAGCTTTTTGCAGTTCGAACCCTTCTTCTCTCCCTCTCTGGCCTGACTCAGATCCATACGAACCCCAGTCAGTTGGCTTTGACCTTGGAGGGAGACAACGTGGGGGAGCTGGAGAAGGCCATGCAGCACGTCGCCTACCTAAACTCCCGGCAGTTCCCCACACCAGGGATCCGAAGACTCAAGATCACCAGCACGGTCAAGTACGTGCCGATTCTTAACTCTTGAGAAGAAATTGTGTATATTTAGGTTTTTAAGACACCCCAACCATCACCTGTTACCAGAGGGCACAGACGGTGGCTGTGAGTGGTGTTGGGGGCCCTTCACGGCCAGCCTTGGGGAATCCCTGGGCCATCACGTGTGTGGCCGGCAGAACCGCTGCTCAAAGCCCTGACCCTGGCCGCCTCCGTTGCCCGTTGGCAGGTGTGTGGACGAGGCCTCCTGCATCTCCGTGCCCCCGGTGGACGGCTGCGTGGTGGTGCTGCAGCCGGAGGAGCCCAAGATCAGTCTCAGTGGGGTCCGCCACTTCGCTCGAGCGGCTTCCGAGTTTGAAAGCCCAGAAGGGGTTTTCCTTTTCCCTGAGCTTCGGATCATCAGCACCATCACGAGAGAAGTGGAGCCTGAAGGCGAGGGGGATGAGGACCCCACAGGTAACAGCTCGGCGGGGCTGCTCGCTGGCCCCTTGGCTGAGTGGCTGACACCCCACGGCTGCTACTTAATTCCTGCATGCTTTTTTCCTGAGATTTTGAGATATTTGGGTCTGCTTCTGGAATCTGACCTGCGGTGGAGAGGTCACTGTGCTCTTTGGAAACTCACCTGGAGAGTACTTTCCTTTCCAGTGTGATGCCCAGATCTGAGGTGCCCTTGTGGAGCCGGGAGGACCCGGGCCGCTGGCCGGGGACGGTGCTCCTCCCTCTGGCTGCACGGCGGTCCCGGGGGCCAGTCCTCCCAGACACATGGCACTCTGATTCTTCTTTTTTTTTTTTTTAAGATTTTATTTATTTGACAGAGAGAAACACAGCTAGAGAAGGAACACAAGCAGGGGGAGTGAGAGAGGGAGAAGCAGGCTTCCCGCCGAGCAGAGAGCCCGATGCGGGGCTCAATCCCGGGCATGACCTGAGCTGAAGGCAGACACTCAACAACTTGGGCACCGTGATTTTTTTATTTTTTATTTTTTTTAGATTTTATTTATTTGACAGAGAGAAACACAGCGAGAGAGGGAACACAAGCAGGGGGAGTGAGAGAGGGAGAAGCAGGCTTCCCGCTGAGCGGGAAACCCGATGTGGGGCTCGATCCCGGGCCTCCGGGATCATGACCTGAGCCGAAGGCAGTCGCTCAACCAACTGAGCCACCCAGGCGCCCCGATTCTTGAAAGGGCCTCTGCTGGACCTCTGTCATCAGTCTTTGAAAGGGCTCTGTGAGCTCAAGGACAGCCGGCGGGCCACCCAGGGCGACAGGCCTGCCTGGGCTCCCCAGCCTCTGCTATTGGTGCTTGGCCTGTTCTTGCAGTTCAAGAGTCGCTGGTGTCTGAGGAGACCGTGCACGACTTGGATACCTGTGAGGTCACGGTGGACGGAGACGAGCTGAATCCGGCCCAGGAGAGCCTGGAGGTGGACACGGCCCGCCTGCGGCACAAGGGCATTGCAGTAAGCGCCTCCGACCTGGGCATGGTCTTCACAGGTGAGCGGGCCACGGCTGGGGGCAGAGGGGGAGCCTCAGCCCTGCCCTCTTTTCCCCCCACTATCCTCTCTGAGCTCTGGGAGAGACCTGGGGCTGATGGCCGAGGAGAGGCTCAGCTGCTCACCTTCTCCTGGCAGGCATCGCCCTACTTCCTGTCCTCGGGAGGGGGTGGAAGTGAGGCCTGGGATGGTGCAGCACTCCCCCCGAGTGGGATAGATGTGCCCGCACACCCGCCCTTCGCCCTGCAGCTGGAAAGCCAACACGCGTGCCCGCTTGGTCCAGTCGCCCCTGGGCCTGGCTCCGGCCTCCCCTGACCCTGGCTTTGGCCCCAGCCAGCAGGCAAGCTTCTCCCCTGCTCCCCGTAGGTGTGGACACCATGGCCAGCTACGAGGAGGTGCTGCGCCTCCTGCGCTACCGGAACTGGCACACCAGGTCACTGCTTGACCGCAAGTTCAAGCTTGTCTGCTCAGAGCTGAACGGCCGCTACGTCAGCAACGAGTTTCAGGTGGAGGTGGGTGATTGGGTGCCCCCTACGGCCCCGATATTTGCAGACAACATTTTTAGAGCGTTCGTGCGGCACCTGTTGGGGTGCGTCTGGGCGTACCAGCCTTTCCCAGTCCGGGGGCTGCTGCGGATCAGACCTGCACAGGTTTGGGCAGGCTGGGGGCTGCTGGTGGGCCGCTTTCGTGGGCATCTGAGGGGCCTTTGGAAGGAGGTGGTCAAGAGCTAGAGGCAGTTAATACCTCATGCATATTGAGATTTGAAGGTTGTTGAGATTTGAAAGTGCTTGAGAAAGAGCAATTCCCAGGGAACCAAGGATTCTTTGCAGACTGCAGCCCCGGGTGGTTGGAGGGGCAGGGGTCCCGGGGGGCAGGGGGTGCTGTGCTGTCTGGGGGGCCTGGTGGTGGCAGCTCACAGCACAGTGGTCAGAGGGAGCTCACCACCCTCTGGCGTCTTCCACAGGCCTTCGCAGCAGCCCCTTCATCACTCAGGGCCTCTGTGGTCTGGAGAAATGGGCCCAGAGTTATTCTCAGGAATCGAGTGTCTGCACGGTGACCTCAGAGCAGCAGGGTGCTGAAGTCGCGGTGCTAAGCAATCGATGAGGGTTTTGTTTGAGCCAAAGGCTAACAGATTTGAAAGGAAATAAACGGTTATGATTTGTGCTCTTTTATGTGGCTGGGGTTTTGGGCAAAAGCAGGGAAACGGGCTGTGCCGGGGCTTCTTGAGTGACCTGCAGCAAAGGACGGTGGTGGTGGTTTTTCTGGTCTTTGTGGGCAGATTCTTTTATGAAACACAATAAAAAGGAATTACTAGAACAGCGCTCTATTTCTGGGATGGGTGACGGTACCAGGCAGTTAGGACAGTTTCTGAGAGCTGACCCTTGATTTTTCCCTGTTCTCGTCTCATCTGCTCAGCAACGCGGGTCCAGGGATTTGAGTCGCGCTTGTCCGCTAGCTTTGAACTGCCTTTGCACCCCCTGGGCCACGCTCAGGCCTCTGTGTGTCTGTCCTGCAGGTGCACGTCATCCATGCGGCCAGCCCCAGGGAGCACGCCAGCCACATGGCTGCACAGCCCCAGTTCGTCCACCCGGAGCACCATGCCTTCGTCGACCTCTCGGGGCACAACCTGGCCAGCCCCCACCCCTTCGCAGGTAGGACTGGGCAGAGCAGAGCTCTGCGTCAGATCCTGGTAGGGGGATGCCCTCCCGTGTCCTGCTGGGAGCCCAGCCCCTGGCCCGAGCAGCTCTGGTCGGGCTCTGTGATTCTGTGCCTCCCACACGGGACAAAAGTGCCAGCAGGGCAGGCGGTGGCCGGCCCATGGCTAGGAGTCTGTGCTGAGACTTTCCTCCCATCTCTTCCTGTTCTCTGGAGTCAAAGCCAAAGCCGCTGTGTGTGCGCGAGGCGGGGCGGGGGGCATGTGCCGGCCTCACCTCCCCGCCCCCTTGATTGCAGTTGTCCCCAGCACCGCCACGGTGGTGATTGTGGTGTGTGTCAGCTTCCTGGTCTTCATGATTATCCTGGGCGTGTTCCGGATCCGGGCTGCTCACCAGCGAACCATGCGGGACCAGGACACCGGGAAGGAGAATGAGATGGACTGGGACGACTCTGCGTTGACCATCACCGTAAACCCCATGGAGGTAGGTGCTGGCAGGCGGCCGCCACGACTGGACAGTGCTACAGCCTGGGGCCAGAGCGATGTGTGCCCCAGAGAAGCCACGTGGCCATGGCACCTCCACGTTTTTGTGGTTTCAATGTCCCATGATCCACAGGACAAGTTGGTTAGGTGCAGGCGCCCCCATTTCTCAGGTGGGCAAAGTGAGGGCCCAGAGAGGCCTTATCCCAGCTCATGCCACCCCGTCAGGTGGAAATACACGAACTGCATGGGACAGACCCCATGGGTGGCGACTAGAGCTGCATTTTCCCTTCTGTCTGGGATGAGGTGACTTCCAGAATAGCCCTGCCCTCCCTCAGGGTGGAGTGTGACGGGGGGAGTTCCCTTCCTCTGGGGCTCCCAGAGGGTGAACGGCCGTGGACACTGGGCTTGTGCATGGAGCGGGGACCGCCGGGGCTCAGTTCCCATGCTGTCTCTTTGTCAGACCTACGAGGACCAGCACAGCAGCGAGGAGGAGGAAGAGGACGAGGAGGAAGAGGAGAGCGAGGACGGGGAGGAGGAGGATGACATCACCAGCGCGGAGTCTGAAAGCAGCGAGGAGGAGGGGGGGGAGCACGGGGACCAGCAGACCGTGAACAGGCAGCAGCAGCTGGAGTGGGACGACTCCACCCTCAGTTACTGAGCTTCCAGGCCGCCCCCTGCCCCGTCACCGCGTCTGCGTCAGGAGACTGCTGTCGTCTGTCCTCCCAGCCCCAAGGGTCCACGGTGTACAAAGTCATTCTGGCCAGTAGGTCTGCAGACCCTCCCCATCGCAACCATCCGCCTGTGCTTGGTGTGTAGGCCCCGCCCTCCGCCCGGACCGCCCCGAAGTCACGTGACGAGCCGAGCGCGCGCTCTGCGCTTGCTCTCCGCGGCCCCTCGCTCCCCCGGAAAAAGCTGCAGTGACCGGACAAAGGGTTAAAATCGCTCACTCCCACCTCGTAATCCTATTTTCTTTTTTTTTGTTGTTTTTATTTTTCCCAACTAGTGCATGTATAAAATGGCAGAATGGGGGTTAATATGTAGATGACGAACTGACTTTTTAATATTTTGTAAATAAATTGGGATTCCTCGTGTCCTCCGTGCTAGCGTGACCCAGGACTGGCATGCGAAGTGAAGCTTGAACCACAGCCCAGGAGAAACCCAGCAGGCTCCTGCCCCACCCCCACCCCGAGAGGAGGGGGGCCTGCCCAGCAGGAGGGCACTGGATCAGGGATCCCTCTCTGGAGGCTGCAAAAGGCCAGACCTTTACTTTGGGATCCCACCCATTTCTGATATGGCACAGGGGCGGGGATGCTGGGGTCCCTCCCGTGGCCCGCAGCTCCTTGCACCGGAAGCTGGACTCGTCCGGCGCAGCCCTGGGTTCCCGCCTGCTAGATGTCCGTTGCCCTGCTGGTGAGGTGTGAGCGGACGGCGCAGAGCCTTTGGCCACTTGGGTTTGGAGGCAGAACAGGCCCGAGCGGCCCGTAGTCCCAGTGTCCGTGGATGCCGTGGCCAGAAGGCCCGAGTGCTAGCTCTCCCCCCAACAGCCCTAGAGGTAAGCCCCACTCCCAGGAGTGGGGAGCCCTGCTGCTCGGCCTGCTGGGAAAGGAAAAGGAGAGGACGATTCCTAAGCTAAAACCCCTATGGCACTTTGTTTTTAATTTTCATGTAAAATTTTAGATTTCTAAAACTGGGGGGAAATCATTTTGAATCCTGTTCTGTGATCATAACTGCTAGTCTCGAGGACACTGCGTCGTGTGTGGCTGTCCTCCACGTGCTGTCACCGTAGCTGCTCCGTGTAGACAATGATAGAGGCTAACGCGGACTCGCGTGGGTCGCTTTCCGGATGTGTGTACTGATGAGGTCAGAACGTGTATCCACTACAATAAAGTGCTGGTTGTGACTGCCGTGGCAGAGCGTGTTGAGTGTGGTCCTGGTTTTGTTTTAATCCTGCATCCACATGCTTTGTTTGTTTTTTTATTTTTTGGTTTTTTTGACCTGAGAACACAACATGAAAAGGCTTTTATTTCTTTTAGTATGCTTTTACCTCTCCCGTCAAGGCCTCACGGAGTGCTGGTCTTCAGCCCACATCGGTTGTGTTGAACTCACCCTCCCCATACAGAAATATTAAAAAACTAAGAAAAAAAATAGAAAATACTCTCGTCGCCGGGTGCACAGGCTGCGTACCCGAACCAGCACGCCAGGAAGCACAGACTCGTTTAAATAAATAACATAACGTGGAGACATACACTTGGCTTTTCCTATTTCCAAAACTGGCGAGGTGGGGCAGATTAATTCAGCACTTAGCTGGGCACAAAAGCGAGGCCACTGGTGCTCTGTGGGTGGCACGCCCCGCTTCTGGATGGCGTCAGGACTGTTTCTAACCAAAGAAGGTCAGCACCTGGGCTCTTTTTTCCAAAGCCACGCCCCTGTCCAGAGGGCAGCCGCTCCGGGTTCTGCCAGGCCTCACAAGGCCTTTGAGAGACGGGTCATGCAGCTGGGTGGGGCCCAAGGCTGCTGTTAACACACTCACCCAGGGGCTTCCAGAAGCCCGGATTCCTGGCCCGCCTCCAGAGTCGGCCTCAGACGGCCAGGAGGGGCCCAGGAACCTGGCATTTCTAGAGCCCTTCAGGTCCCCCCCGAAGGCGAAGCCTGAACTGCTTCAAGCCAAGTACCATCGGAGAAAAACATTCCACCCCAGACCGACCTCACATTTCTGACACCTGATTGTGCACAGCAGGTTAAAGGGGAAAGTTCTGGAGATCACGTCCTCCTGTCCTCCAAACCTGCTTTACCAGGCGGGGACAGATGACTGCACCAAGTGCTCTGCCCTGCATGCGCCTTGATCCATGGTTGAGCTCAAATCAAGCTCCAATTCTTTTAATGTCTTGAGGACCAGCATGTATTAAAGCTTTACGGAGCTGAGGCCATTCTGAGCCATCGAGGTTCAGTGAGTAGTTTGGCTATTTTCTTTCTTACCCGCAAACAAAATCACTTACAGCAGAGAGGAGAGGATTCCCGTACCCAAGAGTCACTTTTAAAAGTGAAAAGCAAGCATCCCTGAATCTAGAGGGTACCCAGGCTTCCTCTGGGAGCTGCCCAATGCTCAGTCAGTGGAGAGCACGAAGGTGGAGGGGGCACGGAGTCATGGGCACCCTGTCACCGGGGTGACCACTGGGCGCCAAGCCCCGTGCAGCCTGGCGGGAGCCCAGGAAGAAGGCAGGCTTCCCAGCACAGGGAGAGCAGTCTTGGCTGGGTCTCGATTCACCAGCTGGAAGACTCGGGGTGACAGTCCTTAGCAAGACACAGCCTCGGAGGTGCCCGTCTCACAGTGTCTCATCAGAGCCCAGGGCTCAGATCGGGGGAGCTGGAGGACGTCGCCCCTCCCCTGCACAAAGGATGCATTTCCATTTATGGCTGTTAAGCTCCTGAAACATTTCAAGTCATAAATAAATAACCAGTGTAAACAAAAGGCAGTGTGTCGGTTCTTGCCCACGGGGTGCCCTTCTGGCTCTTCCGCCGCTAGGGTGCCTGGTGCCCAGTTCCCGAGACTGGTGCGCGGGCTGCTATTGCCTATTATCTTTGGACACGTTGTGGGCCAGCCAGTTCACTTTGGTCTTCCAGCTCTCCCGGAGGGCTTCATTAAACTTCACTCGGAAGTGCTTCAGAGCCTCCTCCTCGGTCTTCCCCAAGGCCAGAGAGTCCTGAGGCAAAACCATCAAATCAGTGAATGCAACCCCAAGACGAGGGACAACCCCACCCCCCACCCTGAATATTGTACATTTCCTCCTGAAAGAATTGCAAGAAGGCAATGAGGAGACAGCCACCGACATCTCCTTGGGGTCTTGGTCCCCGAGACCAAGATGGGCCTCCCAAACCGCCCTCCAAGTAAGATGCCGACTCCAGGCAAGTGCCATGGCCCCCAAAGTCCCCGCGGTGGCACAGGTGGCCTTGCCTTTCACACTGGAAATGAACTCTATGGAGAGGGGAGAAGGGGGACAGCTTCGTTCTGCATGAACCAGGCACCAAAGAGGGACACGTCGTGGCTGACCACCCCCCGAGCCCCCAGTTTCCCCCACACTGAAAAGCCACAGGAAGGCAAAGCATCTTTAAACGAAGAGGGAAGGGGCACCTGGGTGGCTCAGTCGTTGGGCGTCTGCCTTCCGCTCAGGTCATGATCCCGGAGTTGAGCCCCACATCGGGCTCCCTACTCGGTGGGAAGCCTGCTTCTCCCTCTCTCGCTCTCCCTGCTTGTGTTCCCTCTCTAGCTGTTTCTCTCTGTCAAATTTAATAAATAAGCGAAGGGGGAAGGTATCTCATTCTGCCCTGTTCAAGTGGAGTCACCGCAGCAGCATGTGCGGGACCAAGCGTGGGCCGAGGGAGGTCCCGCACACAACGGCAATGCCACCAGGCCCCGCAGCTGTGCCCCGATCGGCCTGAGGAACCCACATGGGGAGCGCCCGGTGGGGTCCGCCGTGCTCAGAGGCAGGCCTTGGGGACTCGGGGGCTGGCAGGGCCGCTGGGCACAGCCCTCCCCTGGCATTTACCTTGAGATACTGGATGTCTTTGGAGCAGCTGAGCTCAGGCAGGCCAGCAGCCCGCATCAGGGCGAAGAGGTGGAGGAACAGCAGCCCGTGGCGCCGCAGGATGGTGTAGGCGCGCTCGCAGTAACCCCGGAACCTGCAGGGAGTGTAGGGAGGTGAGGACTGGGGCTTGGAGTGCTCCCCACCCACCATCTCCACCCTGCCTGCGCCATGGAATCAGCCCCCACTCCCTCTGACTGCCACACCCTGCACCCGCGACTTCCTCCTACAGGGCCGGACCCTGAGCCCAGCCTGGGACCCCCCGCCCCCCGCGTCCCCCCGGAGCACCCTCACCTCTCAAATTTCTCACTGTTGTTCGTTTTCCCCTGTTGGATCACATGCACGAAGTCGTAAGTGAGGATGAACGGGACTCGCTCACGGTTGATTCCAAACTTGGTCTTGAAATTCCCCAGGAAGTGGCCGAAATCAATGTGGAAGAGCTGAGAAGAGGGAAAGGAAAGCAGTCAGAGAGGGAGGGCTCCGGTGTCAGGGAAGGGGGCTCCGGAGGGAGAGAAAGCCGGGAGGGTGAGGGGTACCGCCCACACGGCCCCGGGCTCTGCCCCTCTGCCCCTACCTGCCCATTCTCACGGATCATGATATTGTCGCTGTGCCGATCTCCGATGCCCAGCACATAAGTGGCCACACAGTAGCCGGCACAGGAGAGGGTAAACTCCTCGATGGCCCGATCCAAGGCCTCCCTGTGTGTGCGTTGGTGGGAAGGGGGATGAAAAACTAGGGTCACCCCAGCAAGTTTCCCAGCAACTTCTACCAACATGTCCCCTCCCCCTGAATCTGACCTATGACTCGCTTGGACCAATGGGACAGGGAGGAAGTGGAGCTGGGCTCATCCCATAGCCTCGGCCTTAAGACACCCGGCAGCTCTCCAACTAACCTGTTACCGGGGAAGGAAGCCAAGGCCGGGCCACTCCCAGAGGGGAGGCCACATGGAGACACGAGCCCCGGCCAGCCAGGCCCGTCAAGCAACCAGCCGCACACAGCTGCCCGAGTGGTTCCAGGCCAACGCGGCACTCCGCTGCACGTTATGGGCCCCTAACACCTGCTGGTGCTTTTCCCACCCTAAGCTGAGAGTGGTCATTACGGGCCAACGCGGTTTACTGACCGCTGGGGGAAGGGAGACCCGCCTGGCCCCAAGAGAGCCTACCTGGCCCTCGGCTGAGCCGAGAAAACTTGGGGACTGTCACGGGACCTGCCCTCAGCCACAGCTCCTGAAAGGCACCTTTTGGAAAGGAGAGGGCCTCCGTTCCCGGGGCCCAGAACCTACCCAGGGTTCTTGGACTTGAGCCAGTTGAGCAGGGCATCCTTGTTGAAGGCAGCTGTGGCCGCCATGTTGCTTTTGTTCAGCTGGATGTTGGCGATGGTGTCCGAGTGAAGCACCACCTCGATGAGGCCCGTGCGGTCTCCAGTGGAGAGGCAGCCGTAGGGGGTCATCCTAGCCGGGGACGGGAGAAGAGGCAGGGAAATGCCCAGGTCACAGGCTGTCCCTGGGGGAGGCGAACACTCCGCCCCACCCAGAGAAGCTCAAGGCAGCCAAAGCAGCCCCAGGGTATGCTGCAAGGGAGGAGAGAGGTGCTGGGGAGGAGTCCCTGACTCCTGGAACTCCCCTGGAGAGATCAGCACCAGCATCCAAGAGGCAAGAAGAAATGGTGGCACTCTGGCTAAGCTCGTGTTTGCTCAGAGAAATCCAGGGGGCCTGGAAGAAGATGCCGCTGCTTCCCAAGATGGGGCAGATGGCCAGGGATGCATATACATAGGGCAAAGGAAACAATGGAGCGGGACTGATGCTGGACGCCAGGCCTGGCCTTCTCCACCCTCACTCTATGGCCCTATCGCCTCCCTTGGCCCTAATTTAAACTGGTCTCCACTCTTCCTAGAACAATCCCTTTTCCAACGGAGGAGGACTTTGACAGAGGACTCCCTCACAGGGACAAGGTCCTAGGCCTGCAGTGAGGATAAGGGGATGACAGGAGGGCCTCTCACCTCAGGTCCAGTCCCTCCTGCTTCCACAGAACATCCATGAGCTGGATCATCTGAAGAGTCAGCATGTCCTGGCGGAGGTCTGGGCAGCCGCACCCGGGGAAGGAAAAGCAGAGCTTCCGATGGGCTCTGCACTCCCAGCGGGCCCAGGCCCCAGAATCCCAAGACCCCACCTCCTCAGCCCAGGCCCTATCCAACCCCCGCACGCCCCGCACCCCTGCGCACCCCCAGCAGCAGCAGGTGGAGGGCGGGGC
>PITA01006197.1:75376-101934 GCA_004023965.1 Spilogale gracilis
AGAGGGGGCTCCGCAGGGCCTCTGGCAGGGCAGGAGGGGGCGCGGGGCTCACCAGACTTCAGCCAGCAGGGTGCTGGGGTCCAGCGGGGACTGCAGGTTGGAGAGGGCCTCCAGGTAGGTCTCCTGGCGTAGGCACAGGTGCATCAGCTCCTTGGTCTGGGGCTTGGTGGTCTTCTGGGAGCTCACTTTGACAAAGTCATTGAGGGCCTTCAGTTTGCTCAGCGCCTCGCCCTAGCGGGGAGAAGGGCCGGTGGGAGGTCCCGGAGGGGGCGGGCTCTGAGCCTCGGCCCCGCCCCAGGGGGTGGGGGCTTTAAAGGGGCCGAGCCCGCTCAAACAGAGCCAGGCCCAGGGCGGGGCCCCGGGACCAGAGCCTCACCTGCTTCATCAGCACCTTCATGTGATGGGTGCTGCCCCTGCAGTAGGCTTCCATGATGAGGCCGAAGCGCAGAGCCACGGAGGGCACGTGCATCTCCGAGCTGGAGGGAGGGAGGGAGGGAGGGACGGCTGAGCCCAGGCCTGGCAGGGCCACAGCCCTGGCGGGCAGGAACCAGAGGTCTGCAGGCCAGGGGCCCCTCCTCCTCAGGGCCCCGGGGGTCGGCTACCGGAGATGCCAGAAGAGGAAATGGCCGATCTTGCGGTTGGCCAGGGCCCGGTCCAGCAGGAACTTGGTCAGCTCGCAGTCAAGGTAGGACTCGTACTTAAGCACTTGCACCAGCTGCAGCAGGTACTGGAAGAGCTCGTCGTCCCTGCGGAGGAGCGAGGCGGGCCTCTCCTGAGCAGACCCCAGGCTTGGTTCGGTCCTCCCGCACGCCCCCACCAGCAGGGCCTCCACCTGCGGGGGCAGTCGGGACCCAGCCGCCCTCCCGAGGAGCAGGGATCCCGGCGGGACTCACGTCAGCTTCCGCAGAGACTTGATGGCGAAAGAGCCCACGTGGCGGTCAGGGAAGCTGAAGTCCAGCAGCTCCAGGGCGCTCAGGACGGGCAGCTCCGGCCAGGAACACAGCAGGTAGAGCATCTGGGGGAGCCCTCCGCAGGTCAAGGTGGGGGCGCCCAGCAGGAGGCCCTCCCTCTTTTCCCATGCCCAACCCCAACCCCCACCTGGGCCACATCCTCATGCTTGTTCCACTTGGTGACCAGCAGCAAGCGGGCCAGCGCCTCCGGGAAGCGCTCCTGGACCTCATGCCGCATCTTCCACACCAGGTCCTTCTCGTGCTCGTACAGCTCCCCGGACCCGCGCCGTTCCAGGATTTCCCGCAGCTGTAGCTGCTGAGGGGTGCAGGCAGGGTGAGCTGCAGCCTAGCCGGGCACCCCACCGCCCCCGCTCTCAGCTTACCTCCTCCTCGCTGAAGCGCCCCTGCTCCCCTTGCCGCCCCAGCTCCAGAATCTGCAATAAATGACCCAGTCTCAGTGGAGACCCAGACCCTGGGCCAGACCTGACAGGGCCCCCGGGGCAGGTGAGGGGGTTTGTGTCAGCCCCTCGGCACCCCTGACCTTGGGGGCTGCCGCTCACAGTTGTGAGCGCTGTCCTGTGCTCAGCATTCCCAGATGCCAGGAGCATCTCTCCCAGTAGCCCTGACAACCAAAAGGGTCTCTGGACACTGCCCCAAGTCCCCTGGGGAGCCACGTGGCCCTGACCGAGAACTACTGTTCTAGAGCACATGAGGATGCTACACAGTTAAGAAGTCCCCAACCGTGCGTGCTGACCAAGCCCAAGCCTGGGCAACTCAGGGGATGGGCTGGTGGGGGACGGGAAGCCCAGAGACAGAGTCAAGAACAGTCATCTTTAGCCCCACAGCCTCTGGACCAACCCAGACCCTGGATGGCGAGGGGACTGACCTTGTCCAGGGTGGGGTAGTACACTGGGTAGGGGGCCACCTCAGGGAGGCAGATGATGAGGGCCGCAGCGCTCTCCGTGTTGGGGTTACTCCGCACTGTTCCCGTGGGGTTCAGCAGCTCCCCTTTCTCGTCTGGACACAGGGACAGACAGGAGTTGCCTGGGGAATACCCCCCTCCGGGAGCCCGCTACCCTGTGCCCCTGCCCCCCAGGGCAGACCTGGGACCGACGGCCACATGTGCAGACAGCATTCCCCCGTCTTGAGCTGGTCCTTGTAGTCGAACAGCATGAGGTTGGCCCAAGCGATGGGGCAGTCCTGGGAAGGAGCACGGGCAGGTCAGGGCCAGCGGCCGCAGAGGCTCAGCGCGCTCGTCGGCAGGACGGGCGTCACATCCAGGCCAAGCCTCCCTGTCCTCACCCAGACTCCCTGTGAGGAAGTCAGCAGGTCAGCCACCTCTCCGCTCCCTTGTGCTCCCAGAGGCATCCCTACTCCCGGCTCCTTGAGAAAGCCCCAAACCAACTGCACCCACCCCAGAAGACTGGCCCAGCTCGGCTGGGGGGTTGCTGGCATGGCTCAGTGGCCGGTCACATCCTACGCCTGGTGACTTAGTGCCCGTCCCCATTCCTTCCCAGAAAGCGGCTGACTCTGACACCCTACTCCCTGTGAGGACACACCCCGGAGAACAGCGTCCAGGTTCCCAGGCCACCCCTATTCATCGGCCCCGGGACCCAGAGCCATCACATGGCAGGGATGGTGGCCAGGATGGCAGGGAGGGCGTCGGGAGGGTCGCCCCCGTCCCCCGCCCCCCCCCCCAGATGCACCCCTGCTGGGAGTGGAACAGGAGTGGCCTTGGGCCTCAGCGTGCCAGCTCCCGGAGACCTGGCCCCAGCCTCCCAGCCAGCCCCACCCACCGCCTTCTTGGACTTCTTCTTGGTGGAGCGAGCCTTCTTGGCCTTCTCGATCACGGCGTAGAGTGCAAAGCAGAGACGGGCCATGCGAGGCAGGTCGCCGATGTTGATGTCGAACTCCAGCCGCTGCTTCCACACGGGCTCTGAGCACACGCTCACCTCCGAGCTGGACACCGTCTTGCACAGCGTCTCGTTGCCGTGGAAGAGCCCAGCCTGCACCACCAGCTGGGGAGAGGCGCGGGCAGCAAGGTCAGGTGCCAGACGCCCAGCCTCCCTCTCCCCTCCGAGGTTCTCCCACCCACTTAAGGCTCAAAGCTCCTGAAACGTCCTCATTTCACATGGGTCTGAATCCCACTTGCCACTGAGAAGCAAGCAGCACCAAAGGAGGATGGCTGACTGCTTGAGCGGGACAAGCGGCCATAGGGTGAGGGAAGGGCACCGTGCGCTATTCACGGGCTCCCCACGACTCTGTGGGAGCCCAGGGATGTCACTTCCCTGCGCAGGGCCTCAGTTTCCCCACTGGGTCTTGGGAACTCCAGGGCCCTTCCCGCTCCAAAACCCACGAGCTCCCTCCACTGCTCAGAACCATATGAGCCCTGCGAGCAGGCAAGGATTTCCTGCCACCTGAACACCCCTCCCCTGTCCCCTCCAACTCCACCTCAACAGGCCTCAGGACCCAGAAAGCTGCCTCCATCCGGGGCTCCAGGGTCCCATCACGGACACCCAGCCCCTCCTGCTTGTGAAATCAACCGGACAAAAAGGGCTCCACCGACACATTCAACCTCTGTGGACCCAGGAGTAAAGTCCAGCAAATGAGACAATAGCACCTCCTGGGGATGGAGGCAGGTGGGGTGTGTGAACAGCCTTGAAGCAGGCGTGGCCCCCAGGGGTCCAGGCAGGGTGCCTGCCAAGTGCCCTCTGGGGGTCCTAAGGCCCCTGGGCCCAGCCAGAGCCTCCCCTCTCCCACACCTATCACCTCTCCAGACCCCGCAGTTCCCACCTCCCTGGGCCTGGCCCCAGGACTTCCACCCAAGTCAAATACCCAGAACTCGCTGGGCCTGGTTTCTACGAATTGGCCTCTCTGGCCAGCCAGCCGGCTCCCCTCCCCCCTTCCTGTTTTGAAGCGGCTCGCAACCACCCCAAGCAGGGATGCTGGGTAATGTGGTCAGGTGGCTTTCATGTGACCCCCCCTTCTTCCTCTGCCACCCCTCTAGACCACAGCCACCTTGTTTGTGCAGAAAACATCCCCCTCCTCCCAGGAGCCCCCTACCTTCATCCGCTCGTCGGCATTCACTTTGCTGCCCTGGATCAGCTCCACGCAGAAAGGCTGCTCCAGGGACCACAGGGACAAGGAAGAGGGCTGGAGCGCCAGGGAGGGGGGAAGCAGGGCCGTCAAAGCAGAGGAATCCCGGGGAGGTTCTGGTGGCTAGTGCCCTTGGGCCCCTGGCAAGGCCCGTGGCCACTCATGGGGGAAATGCATGTTGCCCGTTGGTGAGAAGGCTCAGGTGCCCACCCATGGTACCATGATTTGCCAGAAAGCCTGCCTTGCAGGTGCCCCAGGACCCCCGAGCTCTGCATTCTGCCTCTCTCCACTGCAGGGAACAACAGAAGAGCAGCCCGCGAGCCAGGCCTGGAGGCTGCCCCGGGGAGCTCGGACAACAAGCCCCTCCATTCATGCACACTGCCATGGTGGAGGGCCAGGCACAAGCTCTCAACATCAACCCACTAAGGAACATGAGATGAGGGGCCCTGAACCCACCCCCAGCCCCCAGCGTTGCCACTAGGCTCTAGGCTTGTAGGGCAGGGGGAGGCAGGGGGGGAAGGGGGAGGGGGGAGGCGGAAGGCGGAAGGCACCAGCTCACCTTCTTCATGGGAATGGGCGGTGGTTTCGTGCGTGGTTTCTGGACTTGGGGGGCGGGGTCGCTCTGCTCGTCCCGCATGGCGAGGATGGAGGAGGAGTGCACCATGGTCAGGTGGGGGGTCAGCCCGCTGTGTAGACAGCTGCAGATGTACTGCAATGGGGGGGCGGGCAGAGTGAGCGGCCGATGGGGCAGCCCCAGCCGTTCTCCAGATCGTGGGCCTCAGCCCGGGCACTCCTCGGTGCCGACCATCGCCGATCCTGGGCCTTCCGGGCCTCTCCTGCAGACCCTTCGGCCCCACCCACTTCCTGAAGGTGGAACCCTCCGTGGGTTCCTGGGGAGGGCAGCCCAGCGAGGGGACACTCTGGCTGTGTCCCAGCTCCCCCTGCCCGCCCGCCCGGCACCGGCCCACAGCCCTCAGCCCTCACCTGGAACCGGCAGAGGGGGTAGCTGCCATACAGGTACTCGTGCTTCCCGTTCACCTGCAACGTGTAGTCCTCAGGCTGCTCCAGCAGAGGCTGCCGGAACACGGTGGCCTTCTTCCGGAGCGCGCAGGCCATCAGCGCCAGCGGCACGTCCTTGGTGGACACCTGGAAGGTGAAGCTCTCCTGGGGGGAGGAGGGGGGGTCAGCCCTCGGCTTCTGGGACTAAGAGGGTGGGGCTGTCTACTTGTCTAGAATAGGCACCCCCTGCACCCCCGAACGTGAGGCAGAGTCTGATGAAGGCCCATGGCCGACACCCTGGAAATAGTCACGGAATGAACGGACCCATGACCAAGGCCATCTGGTCATTTGGCCTTGTCCTACTTGCCTGGTGGGACATCGGCCTGAGCCCCTCACAGGCATGGGTGCCCCACAAATCCCATCCGGTGCCACCGGGAGGAGAGTGAATGTGGGGTGCTGGGGGAGAGCTAGGAAATCCCCCCCGGAAGCCTCCCCCAGGTACCCTCGCAGCCCAGATGCTACAGATGAGCCAGCGTCCCCCGCGGGGGCCACGGGCTCACCTCGCTGCCCTCAAACTTGACGTTGACCAGGAGGGCCCGGTTGGGGACCCGCAGGGTGCCGGCCCCCCAGCTCCGGGCTGAGGGCTCCAGCTGCAGTGGGAAGCTATACTGTAGCCAGGCCTCCCAGCCCAGCTGCTGCCGGCGGGCGGCCGCCTCCTCGCAGAACTGGCGCATCTTGGTGCGAAAGGCATTCACTTCGGGGTCACGCAGGGAGTCGAACTCATGGAGGCCTGAGAGGCAGGGAGGCTGGGTCAGCGAGGGGGGTGGGCTGGGGCTGGGGGCCGGGGGCCGGGGCCAGCCACCCGCACACGGGTCACCTTTGCCGATGAGGAGGCTGATCTGGGAGTTGACCAGCTTCTTCACCCTGTCCCCCTCTCGGGCCACCAGGCGCAGCACCGGCAGGAAGGGCTGGATGTCGCAGAGCCGCCGCTGCTCGTCCTCCAGCTCCTGCTGCTCCGCGGTCTGGTTGACGCAGGTGAACACGTAGGCCTCGGGGTGACTGAGCATGTGGAAGAGCGGCTCATACTGGGCTCGGTGCCACAGCACCTGAGGGGACAGCAGCCAGTCAGCCCCTCCAGCAGAGGCAAGCAGGGCCAAGGGGAGCCTCGAGGGGGCTGGCGGCGGCCTCAGTCTGGCGTCCCGCCCTGCACGAGCCTGACCAGAGGGCAAAGCCGAGATCCCCAAACCCTGTCCTCTCTGGACCCCGTGAGCGCTGACCACATGGGTCCCCGGGAGTCTCCATCGCTGCCCTCATGTGGAGGGCGCCTGGTCCATGCTAAAAGCCCGCCCACAGTCTCCCCTGTGTGTTATCCTTGAGAGACAGCCAGGTGGACGTGACTTCCAGGCACCCTCCCCAGCTAATCATCCTGGGGTTCATCACCCTGATTTCCAAATGCTGGCAACGGATTCAGAAAAGCTGAACACACCGAGAGAGCCTCAAACCCTCTATGGGCTGTGTTCAGCTAGGGCGGTCACCAGGTGCCCTCAGGGCGGGGTGTCCCCAGGGGACCCCGGGGAGAGCCACCTAATGGTCAAGCTTTAGTGCCAAGGTGTTGTTCACCACTGAGTCACAGAGAAGATGGAAAAGGAGAGACTAGCCCTATTCATCTTCCATGGGGGATGGATAATTCCGGTCCATCAGCCCAAAGGGATAACACAGGGTGGGAGGTGGGGGAGCACGACCCAGAATCTAGGAATACCTCTATGAACAGGCGCAGAAGGCTCCGAGAGACACGCTAAGTAGGAAAAAACCCCAAGGTACATAACAGCAGACATAATTCCAAGCCCATTTAGAATAAACATAGTCACGAACAGAGACTAGGCTCTGACCAGCGGAACTAGGATTTACAGGCAAAACCTGGTCCCAGTTACTAGAAGACAGCCACGCCCACTCATTTACATGAGTCTAAGGCTGCCCAGTGCCAGATGCCAGCAAAGCCGAGGATATTTACCAGCTGGCCTCCCGGATAAATAAAAGTATGAAGACACCGAAGACAAACTGGGGTGTGTGTAGGGACCCATGTGCTTTGTGTTTCTACCCTGTTGGAATTGTAGGATGCACGGCTGAGAAAAATCAGATTACCCTGAAAATAGAGCTAATCACATGAAAAAGATGTTATAATGTTCACTCAGAAAAAAGAGAAAAGATCTCAAAGCTCACAATCAGAATTATCACAAAAAGTAACACTCCACAGAAAATAGGAAACAGCCCAAGTGTTAACTGTGGTTGTCTCACAAGGCCTGGATCACAAGTAATTTTTTCCTTCTACTTTTTCTTCTTTTCCCCAATCAATGCATCCATATTACTTTTGAAATGGAAAAAAAAATTAATTTTTAAAGAAATCTCCAAGGGGAGATTAAAAAAGAAAAAACAAAACCTCAAGAATGATCCACTGCTACTTTCCTTCTTTTTTTCTTTTTTTTTTTTTGGTTCCACTCTCTGCGAGATCACAAGACAGTCACTGTCAAATACTTTCCAGATGTCTAACCCTTTGACTCAGTAATCCACCCTGAAAATTATCCAACAAAACCCAAAACTATTTCCAAAGATGATGTTTACTATGATGACAGCTCTACAGAGAAAAGACTGATAAGACTCTTTTAAGTGGACAGGGCTAGGGATGGGTTCCAGAAATGATAGCACAGTCATGGAGAAAAGGAAACACCACCATGGGAACCACACCCCGAGGCTCTCACGGGAATCCAGCAAGTGGAACCCTGCCCTGATAAAGGGAGAAGCTGAATTCAGAATGCTGGCTGGGCTCTAACTATAAGCTTGTAAACAAATTTCAGACATGATTTGTCTTCTGAAATTTGTTTTATAGGATCTCAGATCAGAGCCTGAGTGTGTGTCTTTCCCTCCAAATTCCAAGCTCGAAGGTCAGGAACATACCTTCTTGATGGTGCTGAGGTTAGCATTCCGGGACACAGGGAAGTTCAGATAGACCCCCGTGGGCAACAGGAAGTCAACGGCCACACTCTGATTCTCCTCCTTGGTCCAGAATTCCATGGGGCAGTCAACCCCAGGGGGCATTCTGTTCTTTCACCGCTCAGACCGCAGTTGTCCTGAAAAGGAAGGAAAAGCAAAATGAGCCATCCCAGTGTGCTGGATGAATCCTTTGAAAGGATTCTCTGGAAAACAGAATGTCAGCACCTTCAGCAGCAGGAAATTCAGGAAGGAGTCTTTCCCTTGGGTGCCCAAAGCTTACCCCGCTCTGGGCCCCATCCTGCCTGGAGTGTCTTGGGGCTCCTACTGCCCCCCCAGACCCGACCTCCCCTCTCATGACACCCTACATCCTTCACCGCAGTGGCCCAAATTTAAGACACTAACAGACACATTCTGAAGCATCTTTTTTCCTCAGGAACACACACGCGCGGGACACCCTCGCCATGGCCACTAGCTGGCTGGCAGAGGCCGGGGACAGCAGGGTCACTGATGACACGACCCAGGACTCGAGAAGGGTCAAAGGCTGAAGTTCTTGGAAACTTTCTTTATTTTTAAAAATATTTTACTTATTGGGTACCTGGGTGGCTCAGGGGGTTAAAGCCTCTGCCTTCAGCTCAGGTCATGATCCCAGGACTCCGGGATCATGACCTGAGCCGAAGGCAGACACTTAACCATCTGGGCCACCCAGGCGCTCCTTTCTAACCAGAAACTCAGTGGCTTAAAAATGGTTTTGGTCATCAAACAACTTGTTGAAAATACCCCAATCATACCAACTCTCCTCAGTCTTTTTTTTTTTTTTTAAATTTTATTTATTTGACAGAGAGAAACGCAGCCAGAGAGGGAACACAAGCAGGGGGAGTGAGAGAGGGAGAAGCAGGCTTCCCACCGAGCAGGGAGCCCGATGCGGGGCTCGATCCCCAGACTCCGGGATCATGACCTGAGCTGAAGGCAGTTGCTTAATGACTGAGCCACCCAGGCGCCCCTATTTACCTCTTCTCTTTGTTGACGAACCTCAGGGTCGTTTCTACTCTTCTGGGCTATTACCATCAATGCTAAAATGTATAACCCTACACACCTCACTCTGTGTACGTAGAGTCGGGATGAGCGCTGTCCAAAGAAATACAATGGGAACCACACATGTGATGTCAAAGTTGCCAGTAGTCACGTTCAAAAGAAGCAAAAAGATAAATTAAGTTTAGTCATCTATTTCACTCAACCCAATATATCCAAAATATAGTCATCATTTCAAAATGGCCACCAACATGGCAAAATTACTAATGAGATATTTTACATTCTTTTTGGGGCATGAAGTCTGTGAAATCTGGTGCATATTTCCACTCAGAGCACATCGCAACTTGGACCCTAGATTGCCATCAGAAATACTTCATCTCTATGTTAAGGCCACACACTTTACAGATGAAAAAGGAGGACCACGGACTCAAGTGGCTCCAAATAAACTAAAAAGTTTTCCAAGAAATGAGTCGAGTAGCCATTCTTACATTTGACTGAATCAAAACGAAAGCAAATGCTTTAAACAAAAAATGTTTGTCACTTTCCGCATTTCCAAGTACATAAGAGTGACGCCAACCTGGCGGGGGCTGCCACACTGGGCCACACGGGTCCAGGGGAACTGTGGGATCACGGCCATGGCCTGTGGCAGCCAGCACAAGAGCCTCAGCTGACCACTGGAAACCAGTGGTGCCCGTTAGCAAGGGGCCGAGCACTGGCCGTGCCTTCCTCTCCGCATCCCCTGCAGTGCTTGATATCGCCCAATGCGCTCTGATGGGCACGGGATGCTCTTCTGTCGTCTGAATTTGCATTTCCCTGAGGAGCCATACAATGTTTATCTTCTGCAAATAGCCTGCTTATAAATTTTGCCCATTTTTTTCCTGTAGGGTTGTCTTTTTCTTATTGGTCTACAGAGTTTTAAAAAATATACCCTAGATTCAATTCCTCTGTTGCTGAAATGAGTTGAAAATGTCTTCTTTTGGGCTGAGTCATCTTTTCACTTTGTTTATGGTGCCCTTTTTGGGAAAGTTTGTAATGCTGATGTGGTCAAATATTGTCCTTCATGTTCTATGATTTTTATCCTTTCAAGAAAGATTTCCCTAACCTAGGAACACATCCTCCTAGATTTAAATGACTGAAAAATAACTGAAAGGGGTTGCTTAGTATATGAGAGATATTCTTTTGGGGACTCTGCCAACAGGGCCCAGACCTGAGCCTTGCTGAAGGGCTGGATGCAGAATCTGCTTGGAGAAGCGGGACACACGCAGCGGGCTGGCGCGACCATGTTACCACCGCTGGGATCCACTTCCTCTGATTGTAAAACCACATCCTACTTTGGGTTCCTCTTTCTGAGAATGGCCAGGCCAAAGGCTTTCCTTTTGATTCAAAATGTTGGGGGGGAGGTAGGCGGGAATCCTCGAGAAACCACTTACAATGCTAAAAGCGCTTTGCCCAGGCTCAGGAAGTCAGGGGGCACCTTTGGCCACTCAATCCCGAGGCCAAGAGGAGCACATGTAGCACGAGCTCCTTGGGACTCCGGCCAAAGGGCGGTGCCTGGGACAAATGCACCCCCTTGCTCTTCTGCCCCTTGGTGCTGTGGAATGAAGTGTTCAACTATACTCCATCTGGGATCCACGGACATAATACTTTCGTGTTTAAAGCTCATGCCAAGGAAGGAAGACCAGGGACGGTGTGGGAAGGACATAATCCAATGCCAGAGGTGCAACAGGAGGAAGGAGGAACCCTCTCTCTCTCTTTCAGCCCAAGACCAAGGTTCAGCTGCTCACAAGCCCCAACCCTCTATGAAGCTCAGACTCATCACTGGGCAATGTAGAGGAGCTCATCTGTATTGGCCGAGGAAAAGATAGCCACTAGCGTGGCCTAAACCTCAGCACCAGCCAATCAGAGCTCCGAATCCCACCCCCCCACCCCCTTCCCACAGGGATTGGATTGGAACCCGGAAGGGGGCTTGGGCCCAGCCAATCACTGTGTCCTCTCGTGGCAGCAGTGATTCCAGGGTAGGCATAAGAATGTCAAGGCAGTCCAGTGCCTTTGATACCCGGACTTCATCCGGTACTGCCTCCTGGGGCAGCAGAAAAGAGAGACTATCCACCTACAGCTGCTGGTGACCACCTCCTGCTGCTCTTAGGGGGGAAACCGCAGAAAAGACCACCATGAAGTTGAGGAGAGCTCAGCTTAGAGTGGTGGAGTCCTAACGGCATCCTTTGAGTCCCTGGATCCAGGCATGCCTAAGGCTATCCCTGGATTGTCAGTTCTATCAGCCAAAAATCCCCGGCCTCCCCTCCCCCACCCCCCGGTTATTTTTTTGTTTTTTGGGTTTTTTTCCCCCAACATAGAGCAGTTTGGGTTGGTTTTGTTGTTGTAGTTGTTGTGTTGGGTGGTTTTTTTTTTTTGGTGGTGGTGGTGGTGGTGGTTTATTTTTTTATTTTTTATTTTTTATTTTGGTCACTTGCAGCTGCACGTTCCATTTTAGGAAGCGTCTAGTGTTTAGAAAGTATTTTCCTTGGAAACTGGCCTGCCTCTAGGCGCCAACCCTGATCCCTGTGTTGTTATCTAGAGGTACCGAGAACTGTCAGTCATCTGATGGCTCTTTCTGCTGGATGATGGGCCTCAGGACCTCTGTTCTCCTGACAATACAGTTGTTTTTGTTTTGTTTTGTTTTGTTTTGTTTTTAAAGACTTTATTTATTTGTTTGACAGAGAGATAAAGAGAGAGCACAAGGCAGAGCAGGGGGCAGAGACAGAGAAGTGGGCTCTCTGTGGAGCAGGGAGCCCGATGCAGGGCTGGATCCCAGGACTCTGAGATCATGACCCAAGCCGAAGGCTGGCGCTTAACTGACTGAGCCACCCAGGCGCCCCCAGTTTTTCGACGCTTGTCAAAGTTTAGTACTCTCAGAAAACAAGATGCTGTGGAGGGGGCCTGAGAAGCCAAGTGCAGAAGAATGCTCCGGGTGCCGGACTCCCATTGCTCAGCCTAATAAAAGCGTATCGGCCCCTTTCCCCAAGAAAGTTTTCAGCGGTCATACTGAGTTCACTGGCTGCCAACCTTCTAGTTATTTCTCCCAGGAAGTCAGGTTCTCTCAATGAATCGCCTGAATTTGAATGCAGGGAATTCCCAATTACTGCTGGTGATTTCATCTCATGGAAATAATGGGCACCCGTGTATTACTGGATTTGATACATTGTACATATGACTCAGTCTGAGATATATTAGTTTAAACTATTCATTAAGTGCCAAGAGCGGTACAAGGGGGAGACACTAACACCAAAGCACGGAGTAGGTGGGAAGAATGATCACACATTATGTCAACACGGTGAAGACAGCATGCCAAATGGTGATACAATGGAGGGCAACCTACTCCCTGTGGGGAGGCCAGGAAGAGCCCCTCTGAGGAGAGGACACCGGAGCAGAGAACCAGAGTGGGCCAGTCATGTCCAGAGCGGACGGAAGAGGACACGGGATGAGATGGGCAGATGAGGTCAGCAGGCACCAAGTCCCGGGGAGTCTCTGCAGGGGAGACGCCTGGGTGTCTGTCACTCACACAGTGATGGGCGGCCTTAGCAAAGGAGCCCGGGACCCGGTTTGCATCCAAAATGATGCCACTGGCTCAGTGTGGAAGGACAGAAAAGAAGCCAGCCAGCCCGTGAGGAGTGGGGACGAGAAAGGCAGAGAATCAGGACATATTCAGGAGCTTGGCAGATGAGACGGGGGTTCGTGAGGGAAGAAGTAAGGATGACAGCCAGGTGTGGGCTTGGGAGACTGGAGGGGTGGTAGGAATACACCGAAATGGGTTTGGAGGCAATAAGACGGCAAGAGGTCCATTTCAGACACAGTGAATGCTTAGTGAATAGCCCTGTTTAGAGAACCGAGGAGCAGCCCCAAGAGTAGAGCCTAGGGGAGAGGTCTTGGAGGTTCCCAAGGTATAACAGGGGGTCAGTAGGCTCGGAGTCACGTGAGCCAGCCTGGAGACAGAGGCTAAGCGAGGGCCGGGCCCACATCTAGGCACCAGAAGCATCAAGCAAAGATGAGCCATGAACCGCCCTTCCTTGCTCTGAGCCAGCGAGACCCTTGAGGCCCACTGCCCTGTCTGCCCACACCTGAATCATTAACAGTATCAAAGGAACTGGACAGAAGGAGCGCAACCCCTTCCACTCCCCCCCACGCTGGCCAACCCGAGCCACGGAACGGCTGTGTGGTGGCAGAGCCGTCCTGGCCGTGGGGCCCTCTCCCAGGAGCACCCCATTCCTCTGCCGGCTGGACACTGGCCCAGACGGCCCCGCTTCCTCGGGCCCGAGGTCGGAGCCCAGGTCCTCCAGATGTGGATGTCTGAGTCCTGAGCAGCTTTCTCCCAGAGTTCGAAAAGTATCTACGCCACCACCGACCTTCCCGGCAGCAGCAGGGAGTGTCGCAAGGGCCTTAACTTCTTTCCCTCTCTTTTTTTTAAATGAAGTTTATTTTTATTTTTTTTTAGAGGAGGGGAGGGGCGGAGGGAGAGAATCTGAAGCAGGCTCCATGCCCAGTGCAAGGCTCGATCTCACAACCCTGAGATCATGACCTGAGCCGAAATCAAGAGTCAGACGCTTCACGGACTGAGCCACCCACGCGCCTCCAGGCCCTAATTTATTTCTAAGAGAGGACAGCAAGTGAGGGATGTCGTATCCCAGAGCCACAGTGCTTTCATCGGCCTCAGGGTGAGGCGGCGGCCCACCTGCAGTCCCCCAGGTGAGCTGGTGGCTTGTGCCCAAAGCCGGACCCCTGAAGCAACCCTCTGGTTTCTTCAGACGTTCCACTGTGTTAGGGCTGTGCGTCTATCTCCTGGGTCTGCTGGGGCTGCACGTCTTTCTCGTGGCCATCGCAGGTGGGGCTCACACCCGAGGAGGGGCCGCTGCCCAGCATTTCTCAGTGTAAAGACGGGGCTTTCTGGTGCTGGAGTCACACGCCCTGGGTCCCAACGGAACACACGAGTCACTGGCAGCCGCAGCCGTGCGTGCAGGGGAGAAGCGGCGGGGAGAGGGGAAGTCGTATCCTGCTTATCTGAGCAATAAACACCGTCCTCCTCCTTGAGGGTGCCCTGAGCAAGACGGGCCATGTACCCGCACCTGTTACTCTGGAGCAAGAGTCAAAGGTCCCCCTGGGTCAGGGCTGTGAACACGGCTATAGAGAGACGCTCTCCTCCTGTAAGTTTAGGACAAAACATCTGTCCTAAACCCAGATTTCAGAGCTGAAGTTACTGCCCCAAAAGCTCAAGAGGAGCCTCAGAAACATCTCGAAGGTGGTTACACACAGCATCTCCTATCTACCCTCCACTCAGGCTGGGAGGGTACAAGAGCAGCAACACGGGGACACGGGACAGGGACCCACCTGGGCTGGGTTTCTGCACCAGGATGGACAGAGCAGTGTCCAGTCAGGCCTCCTGACCTGGACTGATTCTCAGGTGCTTCTCCGCCTCAAAACGTCCTCCTAATAAGTGTTCTGTTTCCCAGACTCTTTTCCGTGGAGAAGGAAGTGGACGGTTTTCCTGTTGCCTAACTTATGTGGAAAGTGGGTGCACGTGGTACTTCAGAGGTGAGCTCCCAAGGGCTCTACCCGGAGGCCCCACTTCCCAACAGAGCTCCTGGATGCTTGCCTTAAGGAGCCTTCCAGAAACTCCCCCCTGCTTTGGCATCCAGGGAAAAACCCAGAGATCATTCAATAACCACATCTTCCTGCAGACCCTCGGCGGAGAAAAGGACATAAAGGGCCCCACCTCAGCCCAAGAGGCTGCAGGCTGCAAGTCCTGTTCATTCATTCATTCAGCAAAGACTTATTTGAGCATCAGGGAATGCACCCATCGGGAATGCAATAGGCACCATCCCTGATCCTACAGGATTTTTAGTGTAACAGGAAAAAAACAAAAAAGGAAGAACAAACAAACAAGACGACTTCAGATCAGAAAAGAGTTGGAATGGAATAAAAGGGGCTTACAGGGAGGGTCTCCTTTGGACGGTAGGTCAGGGGAGGGTGCTCAAGTGGTATCATATTAGAGTTGAGGCCCAAAGGATGAGAAAGATCAGGCAAAGATCCATGAACTAGGGTTCAGGCAGCTGGAACCGGAAGTGCAAAGGCCCTGAGGCAGGAGACCAGAGAGCTGGAGTTAATGAACCGGAGGGGAGATGACTGAGAGAGGCAGTGAGGCCCGACCTTGCAGGGCCTCATAGCCACAGTGTGGAGCCAGATTTTGTTACCACCACAATGGGAAGCTACCGGAGGGCTTCAAGCAGGGGACTGATATGGCCTGACCTTATGCGCGACAGAAATTGCTTTGGCTGCGGTAAGAAAAATGGAAGTGATGGAGGCAAGAACGCGGTGCAAAAGCCATTAGGCCAGGGCCCCAGGCAAGAGTTGGCAGAGTGAGACTAATGAGGGAAAACTTGGGCCCCACAAAATGCCCCAACCTCTGCTCTTAACGCTGAGGAGCAGGCATTCCAGCACCCCAGCCTAGAAACTCCCCATCTGTAAGAACCTTCTTGACTAAGAACTGAAGCTATAGACCAGACAGAAAACGGACTGGCCCCAGGTCCCCCTAACAGGTGCAGTTTTAGGACACGTAAACTGTTCTCCCAGAACATTCCATGAGACCCGTTTCAGGGTGCCTCTCCGGGAGACCCGGGAGTCGCAGCGTCCTCCGACCCTGGCGGCCAAGGTTTGTGGGGCAGAAAGTCTGCACCGCAGCAAAAGAACAGCAGGCACAGGGGCGCCTGGGTGGCTCAGTCGGTGAAATGTGTGCCTTTGGCTTGGGTCATGATGTCATCAGGGTCCTGGGATCGAGCCCCGCATCGATCGAGTCCCTGCTCAGCGGGGGAGCCTGCTTCTCTCTCTCACCTCTGTCCTTCCCCCTGTTGTGCTCCCCTCTCTTTCTCTGCCAAATAAATAAATAAAACCTTTAAAAATTTTTGTTTTATTTATTTCAGAGGGAGAGAGTGAGCGCAGGGCGCAAAGGAAGAAAGAGAGGACAAGACCCTCCCCACCCCCCACCCCCCCGCAAGCGGATCGCGGAATCCCGGGATCACGACCTGAGCTGAAGGCACACACTTCACCGACGCAGCCACTCAGGCACCCCACACTCTCTCCCATTTTAAACGGGTCTCCCTTAAAGCCACATTATTTAATAGAATGGTAATTTTTATTTTGAGTATTTAAAAATGAAAAAAATATTCTCAGTGGAGGAAAGGCAAATAGGCACATAGACATTGAAGAATGAAAGGCAAAGTTCTCTGGAAATTCTGCTCTGTAAGAGAGAGAGGGAGAGGGAGGGAAGAGAGAGAGAGACTCCTGACTTCTGATGTCATCAGAAAAATGAGCCAACTATCTTACCAAAAACCTCTATCCCAACTATCTCCTATGCTGTTCAGTTCATGGTCCACCCAGGGAGGCCAAGGGCCTGCACCCAAGTGGAAAATCCCCTGATGGTACTCATCAAAATCAAGAGAAAGATCCATGCTCTCAGGTCTGGTCATCTGGGGGAATTCGGGGATTGTCCTAAGGAAGCAATGCAAAAGGGCAGGGGGGAAGCTATATGTACAAAGATACTCCTTTGTGGTGTTCATGAAAGGGGAAAATCAAAAATAACAGGGGAATTATGATAATTAACTTAATAGGAGTGAAGACAGTCATCATAATGGCACCTGTGTACAATAGAGAGCACTGCAAATACGCCCCCCATGAAACAGAACCAGAGCGCCCCCCATCTGCCAGGGCAACATCTGCGGATAAAACACTTCAGAAAGCAGGGAGAAACTGGAAAGAGCCGAAACATGGGTGGATATGGACGCTATAATGATTTCAAAATTCTGTTATTTAGGAAAGTTAGGTAAGCACATGGTTTTAAAGATTAATGAAAGCTAAGCTCTTTGCAGCAAAAAAAGGGAGCAATCCCCTCCTCTGCATGTCCAAACCTACGACCTCTGACTGTATTTATCTGATTTTCTAAATAATCGATTTAGATGGATCTTTCTTGATTTCCAACTTTTGACTTCTGATCTTAGAAGATGAGCTTTTGGGGCGCCTGGGTGGCTCAGTGGGTTAAAGCCTCTGCCTTCAGCTCAGGTCATGATCTCAGGGTCCTGGGATCAAGGCCCACATCTGGCTCTCTGCTCAGGGGGGAGCCTGCTTCCTCCTCTCTTTCTGTCTACTTGTGATCTCTCTCTCTGTCAAATAAATAAATAAAATCTTTCAAAAAAAAAAAAAGATGAGCTTTTGCATACACGCATATATCCTCTCCTCCATCTTCTGAATAGAGCTACGTGATAAATTTTATGTTAATCAAACTTGAGGGCACCTGGATGGCTCAGTTGGCTGAGTGTCGGTCTTCGGCTCAGGTCACGAACTCGGGGTCCTGGGATCAAGCCCCGCATCAGGCTCCCTGCTCAGCGGGGAGTCTGCCTCTCCCTCTCCCTCCCTCAAATAAATAAATAAAATCTCAAAAAAACATAAAATTTGGCGCGCCTGGGTGGCTCAGTCGTTAAGTGTCTGCCTTTGGCTCAGGTCATGATCCTGGGGTCCTAGGATCGAGCCCCACATCAGGCTCCCTGGTCGGCAGGAGGCCTGCTGCTCCCTCTCTCACTCCCCCTGCTTGTGATCCCTCTCTAGCTTATTTCTGTGAAATAAATAAAATCTTTTATTTTTTTAAAGATTTTATTTATTTATTTGACAGAGAGAGCATTATTAGGCAGAGGCAGGCAGAGAAAGAGGGGGAAGCAGGCTCCCTGCCGAGCAGAGAGCCCGACATGGGGCTCAATCCCAGGACCTTGAGATCCTGACCTGAGCCGAAGGCAGAGGCCCAACCCTCTGAGCCACCCAGGTGTCCCTACAAATAAATAAAATCTTAAAAAAAAAAAAAACCACACACACAAAACTTAAGTGCTGATAGTATTATGACTATATAAACACTATTCACACTAAACCGCATAGTATATTCTGGTTTTATTTCCTTTCTTGCTCAACTTTTTGTTACTTCTATAGTTGATAGTTGCTTCACTTATAATCTGCATCATTTTCTATATACAAATATGTCATTCCTCCCTCGACTCTAACAGAACTGTAAAATTCTTTGTAATATGGTGAATATGTCCAATAATTTACCAGCTTTATTTTTTTCCTTAGAGATATTCCTCCTGGGGCCCTCAGCCATGCTGCTCCACATTGGCCTGACTCATCTCCCCATGAGTCACAGGGCTGTACCACTGGAACTCTGCTTCACCATTATTATGGGGATTCTCCTCACCATCCTTTCTACCAGTCAAGGTACTTAGTTGCAAGTAAAGAAACCAACTCCCACTGATTAAGCAGAAAAGTTGCTGACAGGGGCACCTGGGTGGCTCAGTTGGTTGGGCGATTGCCTTTGGCTCAGGTCATGATCCCGGAGACCCGGGATCGAGTCCCACATCGGGCTCCCTGCTCAGCAGGAAGCCTGTTTCTCCCTCTCTCACTCTCCCTGCTTGTGTTCCCTCTCTGGCTGTGTTTCTCTCTGTCAAATAAATAAAATCTTAAAAAAAAAAAAGTTGCTGACAGATTATCTGGCTTATGTGCTGCACTGTGAGGAATTTCACAGCTCTGTTAGGGAGCTGGAGGAAGAATTAGTGATTAGTACATTGCAAACATAGCAATTAAAAACATGAGATGCTATCAACTCCAGGAAAAACAGAAAGCTGAACCAAAAAAGAAACAGAACTTAGTACACTGGATTCCACAATGCAGGTCTGATGGCAAAACTGCGGCTACTGCCACTGATATGGAATGCCAGTTTGCACTTCGGCCATTTCTGTGCCAACAAGTTGGCCTTGTAGCCCATCTTTGCTGCCGCGGCCATAACCATGGTAGAGCACATGCTTCAACCCTCTCCTCTGTCAAAATATAGCATAGGTGCATCTCATCCACGGAGTCTAGGTCACTGGTCCCAGCTACAGGGAAAGCTTGGTAGTCAGTCCTTTTCAGTTCCCACGGTTGAGTAAGTGGTTTTTCCCTCCGCACTCGCAAAACTCAAAGTAAGGTAACAGCTGAAATACAGAGAGCCATTTGGGAAAGGAGCCAAATAAGAACAAGAAACAATTACACACTGTATCATTTGTTCTGCTTTCTTAGTTTACTCTCATTTTTATAGAGCATGACCTCCACCAGTTTCCTTGAATGGCCATACAAAGGTGTGTATGAGAGCTTTGGAAAATCACATCTACAAAGGTACCTTTATTCTATTATTTTGCTTGAATGACAATTACAGAATTCTTGCTCAGGAATTAATTTCCTTTGGAAATTGGAAAGAGTTCTCCACTGTCTTGTGGCTTCTGGTGTTGCTTTGGTAAAGTCCAGTGCCGTTCTTCTATCTGATCTCGATGTGGCCCCTTTTCTCTTTGTTGGCTTTCGGCAATTTCTATCGCTGGAGTTTTCAAAGTTTGTGATGGTGTCCTGTAGTACATACTTTACTTTTTTGTAGTATGTCTTTTATTGTTCATTGTTGAGTACTACTCAGACACTCTTTATGTAGAAGTTGCTTCGGTTCTAGAATTTTTTTCCTATAGTTTGATAACTTCCCTTTCTTCATTTTTCTCTGTCTTGGGTTCCTCTGAGGTAGATATCAGGAGTCCTGAACTGATTCTCCAGTTTTCCTATAGTTTCTTTCCTATTTTCCATCTCTCAAGTCTTTCTGTTCTACTTTCTAGAAATTTACTATTCTTTTTTTTTCTTTTCCATTTTTTTCATTTTTTTTCACATAGAAATTTAGTTTTCAGTCTAGTTCTATTGAAATTTTTGCTTCTACTACTAGTTTTTTTTTTCTTTTAGGATTTTATGTTTAGGTAATCTCTACACCCAATATAGGGCTCAAACTCACAACCCTGATATCAAGAGCAGCATGCTCTATGGGCTTTCTTAGTTTACTACTTACTTACTTAGTTTTCTCTTATCATAATTCAAGACCTCCACCGGAGAGCAGTATAAATTAGACTGCCATGTTCTGGGAGCCAACCAGTATATAAACTTTCACTGAATCATCCTGTTCTCAGTACAGTGCCTCTTGCATTCAGCTGCTCCCCACACAGCCTCCTTCCACCCCAGGCAGGGCCTGAGCTGCTGGTTCAATGCCTCTGGGAAAACAGGCATCTTCTGCTGGGATGGAGGAGGGAGCCACCTGACGACATGGACTGAAGAGAAGTCTGTTGCTCCAACACACACCTTCAATCAATCTTCTGCTTCCAGCCCACCCTGCAGCCCGTCCTCAGGAACACAGAAGCTCCGACTCTTGGGCCTTTGGAGGGTCCTTGAACATAACCAGCCTTCCTCTACCATGACACAGGACATTCAAGATCCTAAGCTTTGCATCTCTTTTACCAACCTGCTTTCTGTCTCTCAAAGTGTTTGCTCACTCCTCCTCTTCCTCAGTCATTTCCCTTTCTGTTTCCTTAAGGATTTAGTCTTTTTTAATTCCCTACTCTCATTTCAGTGGGCTTTTGAAACAGAGCCAGGAGAAACATGTTCATTCAATTAGTTGTATTTTCATGGAAGTTCATAATAACATTTAACAATACATAAAAAGCAAAGTTTCCGAAGATAGGCACATAGAAGGCTTTCTGGGGGGCTTGGGGGCGGATACTCCTTCAAGGAAACAGTGGTTTGGGGCAGGGGGTGGTAGGGAAAGGTAGATTTTTTGGCAAACTTTCAATGGCAAATGGGCATTTTTGTAATAAAAAAGTATGAGGGTTAAAAAGTATTAAAAGACATCTGCTGATGGGGCACCTGGGTGGCTCAGTCATTGGACATCTGCCTTTGTATTGGGTCCTGATCCTGGAGTTCTGGGATCAAGCCCAGCGTCGGGCTCCCTGCTCAGCGGGAAGCCTGCTTCTCCCTCTCTCACTCCCCCTGTTTGTGTTCCCTCTCTAGCTGTGTTTCAAAAAAAAAAAAGGCATCTGCTGAAACAAGAATCAAGATACTGCTGGGGCCACTGGGTGGCTCAGTCGGTTAAGCATACAACTCTTGGTTTGGGCCCAGATCATGATTTCGGGGTCTTGCGATCAAGCCCTGCATCAGGCTCCACGCTCAGCATGGAATCTGCTTGGGATTCTCCCTCTCCCTCTTTCTCTCCCCCTGTGCACACACTCTCTCTCTCTCAAATAAATAAATATACTTTAAAAAAGACAGAATTAAGATATTGTAAATAGGTAAACAGGTGTACAGAAGAAACTCTAATCCCCCAACAGAGGTCTACATAATCCATGGTTTTTTACTACATTCCAGGGGATCCTAGAGTTCCACAGAAGCACCCCAAGGTTTTCAGAGGGTGGCAGAAGTGGGACAGGGTGCTGAGTGGACATCCTAAACCAATCTCTGCCTGGACCACAGGGCACTCAGTTTTTCTATACTCTATAGTCAAAATTCTGTTGTGGTATCTTGATCTTGTTAAAGAGAGCCACAATGACAAAGAAGTTTGCAAAGTACTGATGAAGATCTAGAGAAAATGAGGTTGGGGCAGGGCTGGGGGAAACTTCCAAGGATGTTGGAATGTGAGCCTGGGCTCCTTTCCATCAGAAATGACAGGAGCTGGGTGCCTGGGTGGCTCAGAGGATTAAGCCTCTGCCTCCGGCTCAGGTCATGATCCCATTGGGCTCTCTGCTCAGCAGGGAGCCTGCTTCCTCCTCTCTCTCTGCCTGTCTCTCTGCCTATCTGTGATCTGTCAAATAAATAAAATCTTTAGGAAAAAAAAAAAAAGGGAGGGCACCTGGCTCAGTGGGTTAAAGCCTCTGCCTTCGGCTCAGGTCATGATCTCAGGGTCCTGGGATCAAGGCCCATGTCAGGCTCTCTGCTCAGCGGGGAGCCTGCTTCCTCCACTCTCTCTGCCTGCCTCTCTGCCTACTTGTGATCTCTCTGTCAAATAAATAAATAAAATCTTAAAAGAAAAAAAAAAAGGAAAGAAAGAAAGGACAAAAGCTGCTCAACCATCAAGACATCGAAGCCAACGCTCAGCCAATGTCAGTCTCTGGCCTCAGTGTCTTCATTTGCACCATGAAAGGACTGCATTCATCTCCCAGCAAACATCCAGGAAGTTCTAAGGAGCACTGTCTTACTAATGCAGTGACTGCCAACTCTGGAGAAACAGAACGTTCCTACCTAAGGACTCTTTGAGAAGCAATGCCGAGTTACAAGAATTCAATCCATTCCCTTCGGATGAAAATTTTCATTCTTCTCTCCCCAAATCACCATGACTGAAGCAAGTCAAATAGCTTAGTAATAAGCTTCAGGGTTCCTGAGAGCAGAGCCCCCCTTCCTTTCACAGGCAGCAGCATCGTTCTCCTCGGGACCTGGCCCAGGTCTAGTTCACCTCCCCTTGTTGGCTCATAGCACACATGGGTCATTCTCTTTCCTTGCATGATCTAGTCCTAGATCAGAAGTTAGAGAGCTGCTTCTTTAACTGGATGGTCAGGGAGGATGGAGTCTGCTCAAATTCTTAAGCTGTCTACAGAATCACACCTCTCTTTCCCACACACTTGTCCCCTTCACCCAACCTACCTCTCTGGAATGGTCCAAGAAAGACCAGCAGCAAAGGCCCCTCTGGCTGGCAGATCAAAGATGCTTTGGAATCAATGAGCACCATTCCGCCCCTGCCTCACTCTGAGCTCCTTATCTGTCTGGGGGTAAAAAAAAAAGAATGAATTAATTAATTAATGTAATTTCTAAAAGAGAGAGTTTCACAAAACCTTCTATGCATTCCTTCACAGACTTAAGCTCAAAAATGACTGTTTCACCTAGGCTCCTATTTTGCAAACCTCCTATTTTGCCACCCCCAGCTCCTTTGGTTGTACTGAAGCAAACCGCTGGAGCATTTCCTGAAACAGGAATAGAGAGATGATAGATAGATAGATAGATAGACAGACAGATATGTCTCTCTATATATATCAGATCATTCTTAGTTACTTGTTGGTTTTGTTTGGTTTTTTGAAGGCAAAGTGAATGATCTGTGCCAAGCCTGGGTTCAAGTTCCATTCGTTGGCTGTAAAAAGCAGATTTCTGAACTTGAGGTCCCTACTCAAGTACTAAACTGCATCACACAGAGGATTCATCCCTGCTTGCTGGAAGGGGAGAAGGGTGGGTGTGTGGAGGGAGGGCCGCCCACTCACTGCATCCCTGGTGTTTCTTTCTCCCCACTGCCCGCCACTCCTGCAAATAATCTGACCCCAGAGGCAGGAAGACACCTGAACTCCGGAAGCCCAGCCCGCTGGGTGCTTTGAGTAGGACCCGCCCCTTTCTCCAAACCTCCCCCGCCCACGCACAGCTACCCCTACAGGAGGAGTCTACTTGATGGGGAGGGCTCTTGAGGGGCAGGGAAACCTAAATCATTTGCTTCTCCATAAGCAAAAAGCCCACTGCTTGGAAGCAGTTGGAAAGATGTCCCTTCCAGAATATATTTCCCAGGGACCAGGCTGAAATTCTCACTGCTGAGAGCCTAATCCCCAGAAGGGGACCCTGCTGCAGGAGGCCAGGAAAACAGGCTTGGATGGTCGCTTCACTAAGCATCCAGAGGAGGAGAGCAACGGTTTTCAAGAAATGAGAGGTCAGCGCCAGGAGCTAAGAAAGAACTTACATTGCTGACCAATGGAATTAACCACAGGGCAAAACCCAGAAGTTCAGTCACAGGGAAATGAAACATGATTATAGAGAAAGCACTTTCAAAACGAGGAAAGACAAAGCAGGAAGCATGATGGAGCCGAGAGAAGGAAGAGTTAGGGAAATCAAGAAGGAATTAGTCCTCAGGAATTCAGGTCAGGAAACAGGGAGCTGGGGCAGAATTCACAAGAGGGCGGCCAAGGAGGAGGCTGTTCCCCGAGGAAGGTGCGTCTTCTGCTCTGGATCTCAGGCCGCCCAGGACCTCAGGATCTGGGTCGGCCGCCCTCTAGCCCTCTGGGTTCAAGGGCAAAGCTTGGGAGGCAACGCCAGGAACCGACACAGCGCAGGATGCTCCGTCCCGAATCGGGGACAGGGGGAGGGGAAGATGCGCACGGCAACTGCTGGGTCCCTGACAAGTAAACAGCTTGCCCTGAACAGGCGCGTCCACGTCCGGACCCCGGCTGAGGGCCCTGCTCATCCCACCAAGGGCGGCAGTGGGACACCCCAGATCCCCGCCTCCCGGAGGCACAAAAGGGATGCATGGAGATAGGGAGAACATGAACCAGCCCACACCCGAAAATCACAACGCGAGCGCGGCCCCCTGCCTCGGCCTCCCCCAGCCCCCACGCCCCTGGACCCGGATCGCCCCAGGCGGACAAAGCCCGGCACTGGGCGGGGCGGGGTGTGCGCAGGGGGGGCACTGGGACCCCGCAGACGCCCGCACAGGTGGGCTCCGTACCGGGTGTTGGTGCCGGGGGCGGGGCCCGATCTCCCTGGAGACGGTTGCCCAGGGGACGCGGCGGGCGGGTCCCGGAGCTGCGCGAGCCTCCCGGCGGCGGCGCCAAGCCCGCGGGGGCCTGAGGGCAGGCCCGCTGCGCGGAGCCGGCGAGCCGGGCAGCGGCGGAGGGGCGCGGCCCGGGGCGGGGCCCGGACAGCGGGCCGACGAGGGCGGGACCAGGGGCGGGGCGCCGGCCGGGGGGCGGGGCCAGGGCCCGCCGCGCCGCGGGCACCGTCGGCAAATTCTCCCGGCCCCAGCCAGGCGGAGTGTCGGACACCCAGCGACCGCGGGGAGCGCAGCGGATGCAGCTGCAACTCCTCCCCGGCCCCCGCTGCTCCCGCTCGCCCGGCGGGTGGGGTGTGCGCCTGGAGCCGGGAGCCCCCCAGCCACCGCGGGACCCTGGGTGGCGTGCGCACGCTGGCCCCGGCCCCCCTCTCGCCTCGTAACCGGAGAATTGCAAGTGCCATTTGCAAAGGGACAGGGGGCTGATGGTCCGCCAAACCGTTCGTTCTCCCCTCCCGGCTTCCCAGGCAGTCACCAGAACCGACGGGGCACTGGACCTCCGTCACTCATCCCGAGCCGGGGTTACCCGTGGAACTGGTCATTCGGGCTGGGCTCCCATCCGGTGTGCCGGCTGTTCCCCAGCCACTGGGCCTTCCTTTCCACCGGGGTTCCCCTACAGATCGGATTCAGAAGGTGAACGCCTTTGCTGGGGACCTTCGCTTGTACATCCATCCATCCATCCATTACAATGAACCGCGTTCGCGCTGGCGGGGCGTTGGTGCAATAACGCAGTAACGCCCCCACCCTGCACCTCGCACCTTGCTCCAGTGAATCCGCGCATCCCCTTGCTAGGTGGGTGCTGTTTTCCCCCGGGTTGTAAATGAGAAACCCGAAGCTCCGAGGGCAAGCGGCTGACCCACATGCACACAGGTCCGCACCGAGCGGCAGGGCTAGCTTCGGAGCCACCTTGGTTCGGTACGGGGCTGCTATGCTTCTTGCCCCGCGGTGTCTCGGGTCCCTCAGAATGTCCTTTGGAGTCCACGGCCCTAGACTTCAAGCTTTGCCACCGTGGAGGGCAAGAGGACGAGGAGAGGAATGAGTTCAGAATCACCCCGGGTGTTGCAGCAAGGTGCGGTGAATGTGGGGTGAACGAAAGGGGTTTGAGGACCACTCTGGTGGTGGTCTCCGCCTGCACGGAGCTTCCAGGTGAGGCGCCCGGGGCAGGGCCCCTCCCCCAGCCCCCAGAGCCTCCCTCCCTCCCTCGCCCAGTGCCCTGAACTAGGAAAAGGAGAAGAATAGCCCTAAGCTCCTGGAATTGGGAAGAAGCCTGAGAAGAAAGGACCTGGTGGCCAGGTTGTGGGGAATCCCGCCACCCTCCGTGAGGTTTGTGTCCCCACTCATAGCACCCCTCAACCCCAGCTGGGATCTGGCATCCCTGGCATCACAGGGCAGGAGGAGGCAACCCCCCTCCACATCCCAGCCCGGATGTCACATACACACTTACAAAAACAAACACTCCTATACTTGTTCACACACACGCACACACACACACAGAGGCACTCGCATCATCACAAACTCACAGGCACTCAGATACACATGGACGCACAGTCACGAAGTCACACCCCCTACACACAATTATGTAAACTGACACACCATAACACAGATGCAGAGATCACACACACACACACACACACACACACACACACACAGTGCACACCTTGGGCCACCGGATGGGGACTGTCCACCCCAGGAGGGATGCACTCTCTGGCTTCTACTCTGCCCTTCACTCCTCCCACCCCAGCTGGGAAGGGGAGCGGTGCAGCAGAAGACAGCTGGAGAGACTGGAAGGACAGCAGGGTGGTGGAGGGCAGGCCTCCTGCTAAGCTGCCCTTGACTCACAGGCGGGAAGCCTAGGGGTGCGTGCGAGGGGGGGGGCGTTGGGGGGTGGAGCATGAGGATGAGACATAAGCCACCGGACGGACGTCCGGATCTTAGGCTGACTGAACCAAGAGTTCTCTCTGACAGCCATCCTGGCTAGGGGTCAGCAGTATTCCCAACAACTCCAACCA